>JACTOM010000493.1:2426881-2685305 GCA_015832385.1 Elymnias hypermnestra | reverse complement strand
TCGGACTATGAGAGTGAAGGAATAGAGAGTGCACTTGTGTACTATGCCTGCCAATCCGCAGTGGAGCAGCGTGGTGGGTCTATGCTCTAAAAACCCTCTCTCATGCGGGTGAGGAGGCCTGTGCCCAGCAGTAGGACGTTAATGGGCTGCTACTTACCTGTCTGTACTTATTCTCTGTCTCTGCATATTTAGCGAATGTGCATTGCCCTTTATACAAATAATTTTAATTTACTTAAAACACATAATTGCGGCTCATGAAGTAACTTAAGTCTTTAGCTTCTTTATTATTGATATATTTTTTCTTTTTACGGCGTTGGTAGCAGTAGCACGAGGCGTGCACTGAAAAACAGCTTATAGCTGAGGCCATAACCTTTTTACTAACATGTAATAAATCTTTTGTATATCTTATTATGTTAATTCATACATTAAGCTTAAGAAAATTAATTCCAATTAGCTTACTTTAAGGTGTTAATGTTTGCATTATTGTTGAAAAAAGATCTTTTATTATTATTATTGTATACCAACAGGAGAGATTGCAGCAAAACTAAAAAGTAAAACCTGTTAGCAATATGTATAAAAATTGATTCATGGATGTCTTTCCCAATTAAAATATGAATGCACATTTCTTTTTTCATTAAATAGTGGATTTAAAAGCTCTTGCAATTTTAGTTACCCAATATCGTAAAGGTCCAGTCCAGATGCTTTGTAAGCCAATTAAGCGTAATATAATGAAAGCGATACTAAACGCTACCACCGTGGCCTTGTTATATGATACAGTTTCAGTACACGGAAGGCCAGATAAATTGTATAAAATACATGCTTATAATAAATCAAATCAAGAATTATTTAGCTAAGCAAGAATCCATAACAGTTTTATGTAAAAATTATGTAATTATTTTATAGAAATACGCGTATCGTTGTTAGAGGCAGGAATACTTTCACCTATAGCATATATAGGGAGACCCACCCACAAGGTGGACCGACGACATAAAGAGGGTCACCGGTAGCCGCTGGAGCCAAGTGGGGCATGATCGGGCCTTGTGGACGTCATTACGTGAGACCTATGTCCAGCAGTGGACGTCCATCGGTTGAAGTGACGACGATGATAAGTATGGTTCGCAGTTTTAGAAAAAATGTACATGTAAAATATATTTAAGTCAAAGTCAAAGATCTTCATTCAAGTAGGCCTATTACAGCACTTTTGAATCGTCAAATATCGTTTTTTTCATATAATATTGAAATTAATGACTGATGATAACATTAAAGATCGACTTATAGCCCACAACAAAGTCAGGTGTACGTTTTTTATGTTATCATCATTACAATATATATTTTTAATTTATTCTATATCAAAATATATATATCGAGCAATTTATTCACTCCCACGCTACTTTGTATTTCAAATATTCCTTCAAATTAATGATTTCTCTATTAGCTTTTTTAAATGAAAGATTTAAATTTACTCAGAGACATCTTTGTAACTTATTCTAGGAGCTTGTTATAGAAACGTATACAGTTATCCTTGATTTTATGTAGCCTACAAGAAATTACAGCAATTTTATTTTTATTACTTAAGTTATATGAGGTGCATTCACTTTTTTCCTAAAAGAGTCAATATTTTTATGGATATACAACAAAGTTTCTAATATATGTACGAATGACTCTGTCGGACCTATATTATAAATCGCACGAACAGCCCTTTTCTGTAGTACAAATATTGCTTCTATATCAGCAGCATTACCCCAAAGTAAAATACCATATGACATAATGCTGTGAAAATAACTGAAATAGACCAGTCTGGAAGTTTCAATGTCCGTAAGACGGCAATTTTTTCGTTTCGGCACTGTAGTTTACTATCTTATGCAATGCCTAAGAAAACGGTACTATCTACCAGGCCAAGTTCCTCATTATTAAATGATTTTTTCTCGCTTTACGTTTGGCAGTGCAAATTCAATATATTTTAAACACAAATTTAAAGACTTATACTTAAATTGCAAGGGATTGTAGATGTCAAATGAGGCAAATTATAATTCGACGCAGAAAAAAACTACAAATTGGAAGACTTGCGGCACGCCTTTGTAATGTATTGGAATAGGTTAATAATTAGTAAGTAAATAGGTATAGGTTTCAGAAGAAAAGTATTACGTCAATGTTTTGTTTTCTCATAGTACAATTTTATAACAGTAACATGCTATTTTATTCCTTATAATTCCTGGTAAAAATCAACGATTACACAGTGGCATATATAAGTCGAACAAAGTGAACCCACCCGCCTGATATTAAAGTTTATTTTTATTTTGCTCAGTTTCACCAAACTGATCGTTTACTGGAAAAAATAGAAATTTCATTTCTTTGTATGTTATTCGGGTAACAATTATTCAAAAAGCCTTCAATCTTTTTGCGTCGACTGGTCTTTTATTATCACCAGTAATTAGTTAGCTACAGATTCCCGTCACAGGTTATAAGAGTGAAGGAAGACAGAGTCCACTTGTTGTGCAGTTGTACAGCGTGGTGAGTCTAGGTTTTTGGTTTAAGATCTTTATTTCTCATAAGAATATATTCACTTACATGAGAATTTGCACAATTCTTATTCAGACTTATGTTAGACATAAAACACGGGTACGCAGTAATTTACAACAGGTTTTAATACTACGTAAAGAAACAATTTATAACAGCGGGTAGACGTTAATAAAAATAGATAAATACATTGAACATTTTTTTTTACGTCAGGAAATCCTCGTGGATACTTGCAACACCTTGGGGAGGTGTTGCAAGTTATGCCGGACTATTACCGGCTGAAACCTGACGGTGCTCCTCCCTACGTTCGCTGGCGAAAGCACGGGATCGGAATATGTCCGCACTCCTGCCTATGATGTGCCTTACAAGGCTCCCCCCGACAAAACTCCTCCGCTCGGATGGCATGCCCGGAGCACTCGACATGTCACCTGTCTTCCCTCGCTTTCGGGCAACAGGCTTCGTACCTGTCGCCAGAAGCTAACCCTAAGGGGGTAGACGTAGATCATGGGCCGCCCGTTTTAGTCCCGGTCTCTCTGAGACGTTCTGCCGCCTCCTTCTACTAACTACATTGAACATGCGCAACTAACTGGAAGAGACAAAACACAAAAAACAATTTAGAATGATTTTGTAATATGGAATTTTAATAGTTTTTTAAATATTACATGTGATTTTGCGTAATTGATGTCTTTTGGTAATTTATTGTACATTTGAGCTTCTTGAAATAATTTAGTAGTTAGGCCACATTTGGTTCGCGGAAAATATAAGCTTATATCAGTAGCATTTCTTAGTTTAATTTTTTTTTTGTTAATGTTATTTTTGTGTGTGAGTCTATGCTCTAAAAACCCTCTCTCCTATGAGTGGAACAGCAGTTACTTTAATACATAGTATCCATATTTATTACCATAAAAATGGCATTAAAACCCTAGATGGTAACATAATCAATAAAATTAAATTGATGAAACTGCTATAAAATGTGTTGAACAGTTTAAAATATCTAAGAACTAAAATGTTCATATTACTAATTATATATTAATAAATATGATGACTTAATATTGAAGAAAGAAACCTTCTGAAAGTGTTCATATGTTTAGCATGTAACAGTTTATATTTTTCAACAAAGTACTTTTCAAATAAGCCGCTCAATTATTGTCAATGAACATTACAATAAATTTTTATCTCGGCGCGTGACAAACTTGTTACGGTACATGAATTAATGTCAATACTAACAAATCATCCGGCCAGTGCTTTAAAAGAATTATCTTCAAGTGGACAACGTCGCACGCAATTATATACATGTCACTTTAAACGTGTCGAAAGTGCTACAGCTTAATAAAGTAGCAGTGGATTAAAATATACGGTATCTAAAAAATCTTACAATATTAATACAATCAGAAGTAGCGTTGTTAACTCGTTACCGGTATTTTTTTTTTGTTGGTGACAGATTAACGGTTGACTGTGATCACATCTGATGGTAAGTGATGATACAGTCTGCGCGCTAAACTATTAGGATTCCTTTTTTACCTATTATGGTTTCTACATAGTGTATCTATTTCACTTTATTCTTAACAGGTTTCCATTTACCACATATATATAAATTGCCTCATTGGTCTAGTGGATGGCATGTTCGACTACAGACATTAAATCCTGGGTTCGAGTCCCGGGTCGGACCAATTCAAAAATCAATATTGAGTTTACTATTAAGATATTCTCAATATATGCCTGAAGTTGGCGGTGTGATCCACCCCTGTGACTTGGAGAGCACGTTAAGCCGTCGGTGCTGCGCCTGATTTCTCTCCGGTAGTATCAGATTCCCGTCACATCGGACTATGAAGGATCGGAGTGAAGGAATAAAGAGTGCACTTGTGTACTATGCCTGCCAATCCGCAGTGGAGCAGCGTGGTGGGCCTATGCTCTCCCTCTCTCATATGAGTGAGGAGGCCTGTGCCCAGCAGTGAGATGTTAATGGGCTGCTACCTACCTTACCACATATATATTTAGGTATCAATTATTGTCAGTAATGTCAGTTTATATATTTGAAGACAACAGTAATGCGTTTACGATTTCGCTGCATTAGTCTAGAGCTGACTTCATTCGAGTGTTACCTGGCCAAGCGCGACGACTCAGTGTTATTTAACAAAAAGTAATCTACAACATAAAGTGCACAATGTACCTAAAGAAGTTTTCATTTCAACATAGTTTGCAGAAAGTTTTCAGAGAGGCGTATTAACATTGTTCCACAACATAATTTGTTAGGGGGTTCCTGTAAACGCATTTTAATATATTTTGTTCATTTCTGACAGATTAGTGCTTGACTGTGATTACACCTGATGGTAAGTGATGATGCAGTCTAAGATGGAAGCGCGCTAAACTGGTAAGAGGCATTTTACCTCTTATAGTTTCTACACAGCTTCGTAGTGCAACACAAATGTCTTTGCTTGGCGGTACATCTTTGCTGGTAGGGTGGTAACGAGCCACGGACGAAGCTTCCCACCAATCCAGATTTAGACAAGGTGTAAAATGCAATTTTCCCAGTACCTCTGCTAGCAAAGCTTGTTTTGTGTATTTTGTTTTCAAATCTTTATTTATTGTCAGGGCTTTTGTTATTTACATACATGTCAGCCCTATTGTTCCTTTTACTAATCACAAGCTATCCATGTGTACTCTTAACAAGTAAATATGACACTTAACTAATTTTAATAATAAATTTAACACAAATATATTAAAACTCAAATAGAATTTTGTTCAGCCAGAATCTATGTAACCAATATCATATTTATTTATATTAAGTAGTGACAAAGCTTGATCTTTCATACCGACGTGGCACATCTTCCAGTTTGTGACACACTAAACAATTTAGAGATTCCACTTTCTTCATTAAAATTTGAGTTGGCTCTAATTTGGGTGTACGTGCTATGGTATATTCGAAGATGAGCTTTGCATAGTTTCGCACCATATTCCTTGTGTGTGGATCTATTTTCAAAACGGTTTCTTCATATAGTATACTTGAATTTTAGGAGAATCTCTGTAGTGGACAATGACTTAAACATATTTATAGTCATTTGTCTAGATTGAACACGATAGAAGGCTTCGGCATTGGTAAGTTACTACTCTAACAAAGACGTACAAAAAATTGATGTCTAGGGCGTTTCTGTTTAGAAACCATTAGGAATAATACGAATACACTAGTGCACTACCATTCTAGTCTGTATCATTACTTACCATCATGTGAGATTGTGATATCAAGCGCTAACATGTTATCTATATAACGTGCATTAATTTCAATCCTTTATTAGTGAACATATAAAAAAGGTAAATGGTATACGTTTCTGTAATAAATTGTCAGAAGTTTTAGAATTGTGTCTTAAAACCTTATGAAAGCTATTTGAAATATTATGTAATAAAGGACGGTAAAGTGTAAGCGCAAGTTACTCTCGTCGTTGTCGTCGTCGCTTCAACTGATGCACGCCCACTGCTGGACATAGGTCTCACGTAATGACGTTCACAAGGCCCCTGGCTCCAGCGGCTACCAGCGGCCCTCTTTATATCATCGGTCCACCTTGTGGGGGGCCTGCCTACACTGCGCCGTCCGNTTCTACTACGGATCTCTTCATTTCTGATTCGATCACGTAGAGAAACTCCGAGCACTTCAGGTTCGCGATTCGTAGGACTATGTCGGTGACTCTGGTTATACTACGGACTTCATTTCTGATTCTCAGAACCGTAGGTCATCGCTGGCAACACGCACTGTTCGAAGACTTTGGTCTTCAGACACTGAAACATATCGGACGAAAATATCTGGCGTAGCTTCCCGAACGCTGCCCAACCGAGTTGGATTCGGCGGTTGACCTCCACCTCGAATTTGGACCTCCTATATAGCTGGACTATATGTCCCAGGTATGTGTACTCGTCAAAAATTTCGAGAGCTGAGTTCTCAACAATGACTGGGTGAGGCGGTACATGGATATTTGACATAATTTTCGTCTTATCCATTTTCATTTTCAGGCCCACCTGTTGAGAAACTCTGCTGAGGTCATCCAGCATTGTATTGAGATCTTCGAGAGTCTCTGCCATAATGACTACGTCATCGGCAAACCGTAGATGAGTGATGTACTCGCCGTTGATGTTGATGCCCAGTCCGTTCCACTCCAAAAGCTTAAAAAGGTCTTCCAGCGCCGCAGTGAAAAGCTTCGGGGAGATAACATCTCCCTGTCGCACTCCACGTTGCAGTTGGATAGACGCTGTGCTTTGGTCCTGTATACGGACTGACATGGTGGCGTTTTCGTACAAACACTTTAACACGTGTATGTACCGGTAATCAATTCGGCATCTCTGTAAAGATCTCAACATGGGCCGTAAGTAACTCTAACTTACAATATACAGATACTCGACTATGTTTGTTATGGTTATTATCATGAATATTCCAAAGAGTTCCATAAACTACTATATGTATATGTCGGAGTGCACTAGTCTGTGAATCGCTGGTCCGTATGCAATAGTCTATGGAACGCTGGCGCAAACTGTCGGGCAGAATCAATAAGTGGCAGTCCGGCGCGTCTCTCGGCAGTTCTCGGGTGACGGCCCGCCGGTGCGGTCGACTTTTGAAACTGTCGCGTTCCTAGCTATAATTAGTAATGAGTTTGTGTAAATTGATATCGGCAACAAGTGATTGAGCATTATAATCTGAGTTAATTAGTAAAGTGTTTGATTGCACCAACATTACCCAACGAACGCCCACAGTATGGAAATGATGGATGTCATTAATGACGATGTCGTCGGACAACCCTACGCCCCTATGCTTTATGCTGCTCCTTCTCTCGTATTCGCCGACATATATAATATACACTTTTTTATTTTATTTGATAAAGTCGGCAGTTGATTACAAATATGTACAGATTGCCTTAAATTTACATGCTTACTTTGTTACACTGTGTGATTGAATTGTCATTTCGGACAAACTAATTAAGTGCGGGGACGCACCGAGAGCTGAAATATAAACATGGTTGTTTATATTGACAGATTGTGATGCGTACGACGGGCACAACCCTACAAATCTTATAATAATTTATTACACTTACAATATTGACGTAACAGTATAAAAGCCGGCGGCGAAGTTTACTATAGAGTTTTGATATTGAGTATATTTTGAGAGAAATCAATGTATATTTAATTTATTAAAGATAGAAGACTATATCAGATAAAATGATGGCGCGGTGTGATTACAACACTATATCCTTAATGTTTTCATTTATAAGAATAGTTCTAATAGGTGGTGCTGTTATTCTAGTAGGATTTCGCTTATATTATAAAAAGAAAGCATTTGTATTTGTGTAGGTATGTTTGTAATGTCTACAAAAACTAGAGGACCGATTTCAACATTATTTCTACCAGTAGAACGCTGCATTTTTAATGAGTGATATAGGCTATAATACTTTCTCAAAAAAAATAGGGATCCCTGAAAAAATATATCGTTGCGTGAGCTGCGTAAACTATTGATGATAGAACAAAAAAATGGTCTACAGTATTATAGAACGTATTCATATCTACAAAAGTCGTGATACCATATGTCTAACTATTGTAGTTACACCACCATAACTACTATTTTACACTTTAAAATCTATTAAAATAGGCGATAGTAATCAAACATTATTATGCATACCATACATATGTACATTATGTATTATTCCTTATCTTATTAAGGACAGTTTCAATACCTGTAAAATACTTTTAAATGATTAAAATCGAATATTCCATTCAAAAGATATAACAAATTTCAAAATGTGTCTCTAAGCATAATATTGTTATAATATAATGTATAGTAATATAGCGATGGCCATATTCATTTTGTGTACTAATGTTATTCAGATGTCATCAACATTATACATACACATATTGTTCTGGAATATTCAGAACACATATTTGTATATCTATCCTAAAGTAATTGAACACTAAGTGAAATAAACTTTTATGTTAAGAATAAATCTATAGTCCGAGTAAGACTTACCATTGTCACGAGATCGGTATCTACGTGTTTAACAGATTATATATATTTTTACACATTATATTTATCCAAATTATTTCCATTTCGTCCAATAATAAAGTAACTAAATTTTTATTTTTTATTTTGATCAAGGCTTACATTTTGATTTTGTAATTTTAATTTTTGTAATTTTCATTCAATAATTTTTAAAAAATGCTTACTGATTATAAATGTTGTATACACCTGAAAAAGAGCATTGTGTCGGTCTCATACTTATATTAATACTAGCAGACCCGACAGACTTCGTTTTGACAAAAAGATTTGGAATGTGGCAGATTTCAGTTTTACGAATGGTTTTTCAAATGAAATTACAGCAGTACTAAATATCTTTAGCTCTTAAATTTTTGTGACTATTCAATTTGGTCCGATTGTGACTATTCAATTGATTTTGAACTTTCCTACAGCGATAATAAAGTGCAAATTGACAGTGAGTACTTGTACTTTATTATGTACTTTACTGAATAGCAATAAAGGTCAAATTGACTTCATTTAATTAAAATAATTAGAAAACGTATATATGGGAAACTGAAAAGGGCTGTTTTAGGGTTTTCCCCTGCAATTATTCGAACTTATCTCGCCGTGAAAACCATCCTTGGACTTCAAAAAACTTTTAAACAAAAAGGATTGTCAAAATTGACCCAGGCGTTGTTGTATTATAAATGACTATCCAAATAAATTTGAAAAAAAAATGTTAAGGGTTGATGGAATTAAAAAAATGAATAGCCTAAAACCTTCTACAATTAATTCCGCGTCGAATGGTCATGGTCTCATGCCGATCGGTCCAGTAGTTTTCAAGTTTATGGATAACAAAGAAAAAAAAGTTGGTTTAATTAAAATTAACAATATGAATCTGTATATATATATGTCTGATATGATGTGATATGATATGATATGATATGATGATATATATATCTGTATATACATTAAATATGTCATAATGGCTGATGGTGTGTCTATTAAATAAATAAATAACAGATTCAATGAATAGGCTGATAAAAATTAATAAATAAAACTTTAAAGTCGAATCTTGTGTTAAGCCGTGTTATACATTTGTCTCTTAGTGTATAACATGTACTTCGGGAGGAGTTGGGGATGAGCGCGTCATTTATTTTAATTTGTCTCCATGTTGTGACATACGTCAAAGCTTTCGAGCGGGTTACGGCCCCCTACTTAATTGAGCAGCGAGATTATGGACTGATGCAATGTGTTTAATGATGCACGAGCTCTATCTCGTATTATTTTATAATAGCAACAAAAAATCTACATGTATGTGTGCATAGGTAATAGAAAAATGTAAAACAGAGATAAAAATGACGATCCACTGTGTATGCATATTTGAAAACATTTTGTACTTGTACGTACTACATAAAAAATATTGACACTTTCANCTACCCCTATGGGAATAAGGCGTGATGCTATGTATGTATGTAAATAGTTGTAAATTCAGTAGGCAACATAAAATTAGCAAACGTTTCTATAACAAACTCCTAGAATATGCTGAAGAGATTTACATCTCTTCAGCATATTCTAAAGACATTCAAATAAAAAAAGTTAAAAGTGCGTGCGTACAAAGTAGACATGTTAGAAGTGAAACTTCTTTAGCAAACTAATTTTTAGGTCTTAGGAATTTAATGAATTTAAGTTTCATTAAAATATTAAAATTGTCAAAAATTAATACTAATAATTTATTGCAATCTCAAATAACGAATTGTGAATAAAAATGCCATATACTTTTTGTCAATATTAGAAATTATTAATTAAACTTTGTTTCTGAATTAAAAATTTAGATTTGAGAATATATTTTTTTTCGCTGGGAAATACTTTATGCACGCCGGATGGAGTGTAAACATCCGGGACTCGTTGGTCGTACGAGGATACCCACTAAAACCCAGCGGAACCCTCTTCATCCAGGTGTTGGGGTCCAGATGTTCGCTGGCGCATTCAGCTCTGGCGCCCCAGATGAATCCGACTTAAGGGTTTAGTTTAGTTGAGGGAGAGCAGGCGAGCAAAATTGCGCCTTCTAGCGCCCCCCCTCCTCCGGCGAGAGGGAGTAGCGTCGGCAATAACCTCCCTTTGCCTGTTTAGTGACTCCTTCTGCAAGATGACAACCTCGCAGAAGGACGTCACTGCTCTCCTACTTGACTCATCGCCAATCAGAGCGCCCACAATGCTGGGGAGTGAGAGGTCACTCCCAATCAGCGATGTCAAGATGTGACGCTGAGGCCTGACAATTTGCTACTGTGTGGTGCGCAGTGTCTACGGCCGCCCCACAAATACGGCAAGCAGGCGTCTCTTCGCAGCCTACAATCTGGTACAGATACTTGCCGAAATAACCAAGTTGACACCTGCACCAGCCTGTAGGTTAGCGTACCGTGCCCCCTGGCAAGCCAATCTTCCAAGAATGGACGCACCGCTGCAACCGTGACCACACCTGCAGACGGAGACCCGAGATCCTCCTTCCACCTTTCAATCAGGGTCCTGTCGGATAGAATCCTGATTCTCTGGACCTCTTCAGCATCAGGCCGTTCGCCTCTGTTCCTTGCAGCTGCCCGACAATGATAGGCAGCCGCCAGAACCTCCGCCCTGAGCTCCCAGGGGGGATCGCCCGCAAGAAGAGTCGCTGCCGTCCATGACACAGTACGGTATCCTCGAATTGCCCGAATCGCTATCACTCGCTGCGCTCTTCGCAGGAGGATTTTGTTCGCAGGGGTTAGAGCATTTACCCATAACGGGGCACCGTACAATGCCATGCTGGCAATAATTCCCGCATATAGCTTCCTGCAGGGCGACGCCGGACCCCCCACATTAGGCAATAAGCGCCCAAGCGAAGCGGCCGCATTGATTAACCGCGGGGCAAGCCATGTAAAATGTGCCCTGAAAGCCCAACGGCCATCCAACATTAGGCCCAAATACCTCATCTGGGCCTTTACTCTAACGACCTGATTGCACANTAGTACACAAGTGCACTCTCTATTCCTTCACTCTCATAGTCCGATGTGACGGGAATCCGACACGACCGGAGAGAGATCAGGCGCAGGACCGACGGCTTAACGTGCTCTCCGAGGCACGGGGGTGGATCACACCGCCAACTTCCCAACTTCGGGCAAATATTGAGAAAATTTTAATAGAAAACTCAATATTGATTCTTTCATTGGCCCAACCCGGGACTCGAACCCAGGACCTCATGTCTGTAGTCGAATATGCTAACCAATAGACCAATGAGGCAGTGTGTACTGGGGTATACTGTAGCGGAACTAAAGAGGTTTTTTTATTGAGTATAAACAAATATCGGTTGGCTAAGTTTAAAAACATTTATAAATAATGTTGATTTGTTGAAACACGACTAAAAAAGCCTTATAATTATTATCATATTGCAAACAACGCAACGTTACGATACGAAGGCTCTTCAAATGAAATGCATTCAAAACACACAGTGAAACAAAAAAAAAACTCAACACTAAAGGCCACCGTCTATTGTATGTGGAGTGTTTTTGAGAAAGGGTTGAGTACGTAATGATATGAAACACATTCATGTTCCTTCTTAAGACTGTATGTTAAGGGTAGGTTTCGTTAAAAAGACTGACATTATTTATAAGTTATACTTGAGATTTTGTCTCGTAGTTAAAATTTAATATGTATATTAATAAATTAGTCACAATGTCACACGGATAGTTAAAGATCCCGTAGAAATATACAGATCCGATATTTATCGCATCTAATTGTCATAGTGTAGAGAACGTTGTGGTATAAAAGAAAAGGCAGTGAGTAAAATTGAGAAAGGTATGCTTAGATGGTTTGGGCGTGTAGAGAGCTTGTTTTCGACGTCTCTCTTGTTCTCGATAGCCTTTATGAGAAAAAAATAATACATAAATGCATTATCAATTAACCAAAAACAGAAAATAGTGAAAAGATATAGTATCTCAACGAGCTTTTCTATGATTTATATTTCTTACATCAGTAAAATATGTCGGATAATACGAGAGAAGGAGAATAAAGCATAGGGGCGTATGATTCTCCGCCGACATCGTCATTATTGGCATCCATAATTCCACCTCCATACTGTTCGCGACAGTTTCAATAGTCGACTGCTCTGGCGGACCGTCACCCGAGAACTGCCGAGAGACGCGCGCTGGATTATCACTATTGACTCTGCCCCAGGCCGATAGACAGATGGCGCCAGCGTTACACAGACTATTGCGCTCCGACAATTATTTATTGTCGTGAAATAAACCTTCTTTTCCTGGTTTGTTTCCATGTAACAATGTTTTTTATCAATAGGCTCACAAGGTTTAAAAATATACGTTAAGGTTGGTTTGGGCATGTAGAGAGAATGAGTGAAAGGAGACTGACAAAATGGATTTATGAATCAAAAGTGAATGGGAGAGTTGGAAGGGGAAGACCAAGGCGAACGTTCCTGGATCAAATCCAGGACATTTTAAATAAGGGCCAGGTAGAGTACTTTAAACCGACGAACTTGTATGAAAGGTTTAATGAGAATGAAAGAAGCGAAGGAGATATGCAAGGATCTATGGGAATAAGGCGTGATGCTGTGTATGTATGTAATTGTCATTCTGAATCATTCTTGTATCTATCCGAAACCACACACTGAAATTTGCAATAAAACTAAACTCGCTGTTAAGGTGGAGTTTTTTTACATATGCAAGAAAAGATATATATCGACATATTTGAAGAAAAATATACTATATACGGTTACATACCACGATAATGTTTTTGTGAATTTGTCGATATTTCAGCCCAATAGCATGGGCCGTGGTCGCGACGAGACTGGTCTCGTCGCGTCGAGTCTCGTCGCGACGCGACGCGTCGTGGCACATTATCGTGGTATGTAACCGTATATAGTATATTTTTCTTCAAATATGTCGATAAACCACGAAAGTTCCAGTTTAAAAAAGATATATATCGAGTCATAAAATTTCTAACAATTGGACTAAAGTTCTTTCAGTTCACATTACACAACTTTATAGAAAACGAGTTTGAATACATGTTAATATAGTATTCGATAATTTGTATTATAGTGTTCATAAAAATTTAATGGGAAGAATAACACATCCTGTAACATTTTATTTTATAAAAATTATATCTTTGCCAATTTATTTATTACAACATACTAAAAGACTTTTTAAAGTTAAAAGATTGATATTTTTCTGTCTCTTTCCATTAAATTAGATTAAAATTTTCAACTACATATTTCTGAATAAATTAAACTTTTACACCCTCTTGTTAATCGACAAATTTCCTTCATTTTTCCTAACTGGTTAGGTTAGGTTAACTGGCGACATAATCTGTTCTCACTAGGCTCAACTGAATTAAGAAAATAATTTAAATTAAATAAATTAATGGAAAAGAAAGATAACAAAGACAATTTCTTTTAAGAATAATCGCCATTAGTATATTGGGCTAACTGAATAAACAGAAAATATTGATAAAAAGTACGAGCCTACTTAGTACATATGTCAGAAGTGAAACTTCTTTGGTAAACTAATTTTAAGTCCGGTTTATATTTATACAAGTCTAAATCTTTTGATTTCCGAGACTTAGAGGGAGGGAAAAAGGAAGATATGTTAGGAATTCAATTGTCATTTGAATATTAAAAGCGTCGAAAATTAATACAAATAATTTAATGAAATCTCAAATGACGCATTGTAAATAAAAATGACGTGTTTTTGTCTATATTAAAAATTAATAATTATATTTTTTTCCGAATTTAAAATTCAGAAAAGTGAAATAATTAAATATTTTAATTTTATATTTTATGTAAAAGGTATATTAAATTAATAAACGAATTTGCAAAAAAAACGCTGCACATATTCGTGACGCTATTTACGCGGTTCATCAGTAAAAAATTGTATAATTAACGAACTTTCTGTTATTTAATAGTAATTATTTTTATATTTTGAAATAATACTATTATCAATATATGGCAAAGTTTGCTCATTAAAACTTTATATTCTATTTAAATAAAAATGTTTCTTTAGATCAGCGATCGGGGAACCGGGGTAAATTACCCCAAATGGGCTAAAATGAAATTTTGTGAGTTTTACTAGGTATTACATTGATAAATTGAATAAATGAAGTTTAAATTATCACCATGTGCCTAAAGAAGTTTTACTTCAACAATAATTATTATAATAATGATCATTAGATATTTCGCTCATAGACAATTTAAAGTAACAATGCCCATAGAATCTTTACGATAATATATTTATAATTCTTTTGAATTTTAAACTACTTAAATATTGAGAAAACATTCGCAGAGTCTAAGTAATGTACTTACAGTTCCTTAAAATATATACAAATCAAATCAAAATATCTTTATTCAAGTAGGCATATTACAGCACTTTTGAATCGTCAATTTTTTGTTTCTTTTCTTTTCCACACTCTAATTCTAATGTACTCGTACGTCTGATGATGATACTCCTGAACGACTTAAAATCTAAAGTTACGAAAATTCCTTCGCGCCCTGATCCGAGAAGAGCCCACAACAAACTCAGTCGGGTGTTTTGTTTTTTTTTGTTATTGTCATCATTACAATATCATATTAGTTTAATATATTTCAATTTAAATTAGAGTAGTTCACTCCCACGCGTTTCTATCGTCTAAGTACTCTTGCAACTTAGACTTTAAATTTATTAATTGACATTTCTAAAACGTCTTGTGGGAGTTTATTATAGAAACGTATACAGTTACCCTTAAATGAGTTGTTAATTTTATGCAGCCTACTAGAATTTACAACAAGTTTGTTTTTGTTTCGTAAGTTATATGATATACATTCACTCTTTTTATTAAAAGAGTCAATGTTTTTGTGTACGTACAACAAGTTTTCTTATATGTATACGCAGTGAACTGTCATTATGTTAACTGCCTTGAATTTGTTGAGATATATATAGACCTATGAGATATTGAACAAAACCACCTTTTTTGCTTTTAAATTTTATCGCTGTCACATAATTTCTTAATTTGTGTAAATAACCTTTACCTACTCGTATTTCAAAGTTAATCGTCATATAAATAAATAAAACAAAAAGATATAACGTCATTGTTTTTATTAAAATATAATATGTAAAGTAACGACAAAATAAACACTATCATTAATTTTACGATATTTGCAATTCACTTCTTACTCGTGTATTTGTTACATCGAGTTCGAACCTTAATAACTTTATATCATCTTTTTACAAAAACCTTGGCACTTCAAAAGGTTATTTTTCAAATAACAATAAATATACTTATAAAGGTGATTTTACAAAAGAAAATAGCGTACGATAATGGGGCTTAGGAGATAAATGCTTATGATTATATTCACTTTCAAAGGACAAGCTGTTTTCCTTTATACGGCCTCAATGATGTTTCACTTTTGAATTAATGACTTAACTATGAAATTTACTAGAACATTATCCTATAATATTATCATAATAATATCGTTTTCCTTATTAACTGATTCAATTGGTTTAGTGAGAAAAACGATTTCTAGATAAATTTATACGTATAACGATAAACATAGATAGATATTATGCTTTATTAAACACCACGTTAATTAATGTACAATTACTCAGTATTAGGTACTTTCGACTACAGACATGAGGTCCTGGGTTCGAGTCCCGGGTCGGGCCAATCAAATCAAAAATCAATATTGAGTTTTCTATTAAGATTTTCTCAATATTTGCCCGAAGTTGGGAAGTTGGCGGTGTGATCCACCCCCGTGCCTCGGAGAGCACGTTAAGCCGTCGGTCCTGCGCCTGATCTCTCTCCGGTTGTGACGGATTCCTGTCACATCGGACTATGAGAGTGAAGGAATAGAGAGTGCACTTGTGTACTATGCCTGCCAATCCGCAGTGGAGCAGCGTGGTGGGTCTATGCTCTTAAAACCCTCGCTCCTCGGAGTGAGGAGGCCTGTGCCCAGTAGTGGGACGTTAATGGGCTGCTAATTACTAGGTACTTTTAGTGTGCAAATACAAACGTACTATTAGGAATGTTTGGCCCATTGTCCGTTTCAGAACTGCTTTTGCTCGACGTCACAGTCAGACTCTTGGTACACCATTTTACAATAAAATAAACATATATTTTCTGTCACGTATGGAATGTAAGAAAATAATAACTTTATGGCTACAACACTTAATCAAAGGGAAACAGAGGACCTACTTACTTACACCTCCAAAAGCATGCTCATTAAAATTACTAACAGTATTATCTAACACTTTCATTACATATATGTCGGAGAATAATAGAGAACGGAGAAGCATAACGCACCGGGGCGTAGGGCTACCCGCCGACATCGTCATTAATGGGATCCATTGTTTAATTTCTTATTCTGTGGGCGATCGTGGGTAATGTTGGTGCAATCAAACACTTTGTTAATTATCTTGGATTATAATGTTCATTCACTTAATGTTCCCGATATCAATTTACACAAAGTCATTAATAATGATAGCTAGGAACGCGACAGTTTCAATAGTCGACCACTCCGGCCGACCGCCACTCGAGAACTGCCGAGAGACGCGCCGGACTGCCACTTCATCCGGGGTTCTTCACAACCAAGTTGTGGGGTACGGGCCTCGAGGCAATGCCTCATTACCCGGGCTTATTTTCTCAGGCATCGTCGATGCCCGGTATTTGTGTCTGCCCGTCATTCTAACGGGCTGGTTCCCACCAGCTTACACCGGCGGAATCATCCAGGTCAATCCGAGTTCTGTCACTGCCGTCGAGTCGTCAATGCCGTCATCTTCACCCACGCCTGGTGGTGGTGACGGCAGGAGCTCACGAGGTAATGGGCGCCCAGTGCTTTCAGATCTATGATGCTGGCTGGCAATGTCATGGAGGTGTGTGTGCAGGGAGTGGTCCGCGTGGCGGAACATGCTCCTCGCCAACTGCCGGACGAACACCTCCACGGTGGGCGTCTTGGTGTCACGATGAATGACGTCATTCCTGACGTACCTCGGAGCACCTACTATGAGACGTAGGCATTTATTCTGCTGGGTCTGCAGCCTCTTCGTCTGGTACCCTGAGCAGAAAGAGTACCAGGCAGGAGCCGCATACGTCAGTCTGGAACGGACGTAGGCTCCGTAGACCTTCAGTTTGGTTTTTGTTGGGAGACTTGAGGTAAAGAGTGGACGCAACAACGACCGAGCCGCCGCCGCCTGACCCACGGCGTGTGTTACTGTGTCCGCCAAGCGCAGCCCGCGGTCGATGCGGCACCCCAAGTACCGTACTGAGGTCTGCCACTCCACGTCCTGCCCCCCGATGTTCAGCTGACACTGCGGCTTATGACGGCCGAACATGATGGCCGACGTCTTGCCAACATTGACTGACATCTTCCATCTGTCCAGCCAATCCGGCAGCAGATCCAGCAAACGTTGTAATTTAGTGACGGCGTGTTGTTTGGAGTATGATGATGCGATGTATGCGCTGTCATCGGCATACAGCGACAACAGCACATCCGTTTCCCTCTCGCTTTGAAGATGGTGGCGGAGGGTGGGGATATCATCGGTATATACCGCATACAAGGTTGGCGATAAGCAGCTACCCTGGGGAACCCCCGCACGGATTGGGCGGGGTTGCGAGCTCGCTTCATCCACGGAAACGTAGAAGCGGCGACCCTCCAGGAAGGACGCCACTATACGCACGTAGGCAGACGGTAATGATGTGTCCAATAGCTTCGCCAGGAGGCCGGTGTGCCAGACGCGGTCGAAAGCCTTCTCCATGTCTAAGAAGACCCCAACAGCGCATCTGCCACCATTCATCTCACTGGCGATGTGGTGGAGTGTCCTCGTCAGCTGGAGCGTCGATGAGTGACTGCTGCGAAAGCCAAACTGCTCCTCGCGCAAAGGGAGGTGTGGTAACAGTCTTCGCAGCAGTAGACGCTCAAACAGCTTGGCTACATGCGGTAGTAGCGTGATCGGGCGGTAATTTCCTGGATATCTTCGGTCCTTGCCAGGTTTGGGGAGGGTAATCACCTTTCCCAGCTTCCATGTCGTCGGGAAATGGCCTGTGCGGAGAATTCCGTTGAATAGCCTCGTGAGAGTTACGAGGCCCTTCTTGGGCAGCTGCTGTAATGCGGCGATGGGAATTCCATCATCTCCTGGTGCCTTCCTCCTTGGCAGTCGGAGGATAGCCCGCCGTAGCTCCGACGGGGAGATGTATTCATTTCCCCGGAGCATCGGCGTCTCGGTAGAAAGGAATTCCTGCACCATCTCTTCCTGCTCCTGATGGTGCTCGATGATATCCCTGTCGTTGGCAGTGACGTTTGGCGTGAATTGCATTTCCAGGTGCTCCGCTAGGATTTCTGCTCTGTCCCTGGCAGAGTATCTTCGTCTGCCCTCACTATCGAATAGAGGGCAGACGGGTGTTACAGATCCGGTGATTTTCTTGCAGAGGCGATAGAGTTTGGTGTCCTCTTCTGAAGCATCTTCGACATCCCGCTCCCACTTGTCGGCGTCGAGGGCTGACACCTGTCTCGATATCTCCTCTGCTTATTTAGGTCATATTTAACTCGGGGACAGCGCGATCGCGCCCAAAGTTTGCGAAGGGCGCGTTTCTTCTCTAGCTTGACCTGGAGCGAACCCGGCAGCCGATCTCTGATCTTTGCATGTGGCAGTACGGTGGAGGCCTCCTCTTTGGCTTTCTGGAGAGCCGCCATGATATAGACCGCGGCCGCTTCCACCTCTTCGGGTGAGGTGATATGTCTTGCAGGCTCTAACTTCCCCATTGCAGCTTTGAATTGATCCCACTTATTGACTCTGCCCCCACGCCGATACACAGATGGCGCCAGCGTTCCACAGACTGTTACACACGGACCAGCAATCCACAGACTCTTGCACTCCGACATAATAAAGATTAAATATTGTTTCGAATTATTGCATCATATCGATTATCCGGCTGAAGGTACAGACACCCGTAGCACAAGTTTACTTAGTAAGTAGACTGTCTACGCATTTCTGTCTTAAATAATTAATGTAAAAGTTTTATATAGCAGTGCTATACTATTGTAATAATTTATTGACACAATAAAGATTTATTATTATTATAATTGGGCGGTCTTATTGCTAATAAGCGATCTCTTCCAGACAACTCTGGCGTTTGGGAAACCGTTAAAGAAAGGAGAGAGAAGGTATGTGGTGTGCATAAATGAATAGACATACAATTACTACACATAATTTATACAGAAGAATGTGAATACTTATAAATACTCAAACATATAAACATATTAAGTACTCAAATGTTGAATGCTCACAAACTCAAAAACATTTACTATTTCTTATGATATTTAAGTATTCATATAATGAAATAATCTCCATAAAGTTTAGAATACATTTGCTTTCACAAAAATAGAGCTACTTAAAGTTATACATAATACGAGTATAGATTATATTTAGAAGTTAATGCCCCTACACATGTTCAAATATATAAAAGTTTACTACCTCTATCCAATCTCGCTAACGGAAGCTTGTAATATATATAATTGTAATAAGAGCAAATTCATCACAATATTTATGTACATGATTATAATGTCAAAGTTTGTAAAGATCAGATTAATATCCACTATAAAGTGACACTTGACTACACTCAAACATTTTTAAAACCGTACACTAAAAATGTTGATGGTAGCTCATTCGTTTTTACAGTAGGGTTACCATACTTTTGTAAATAAAAAAACTGTAACGTGACAGCTTGTTTTCGACGTCTCTCTTGTACTCGATAGCCTTTGTGACAAAAAAATAATACATACATGCATTATCAATTAACCAAAAACAGAAAATAGTGAAAAGATATAGTATTTCAACGAGCTTTACTATGATTGATTTTTCTTACATCAGTAAAATATGTCGGATAATACGAGAGAAGGATAATAAAGCATAGTGGCGTATGGTTCTCCACCGACATCGTCATTAGTGGCATCCATAATTCCATCTCCATACTGTGGGCTTTGGTGGGTAATGTTGGCGCAATCACTTTATTAATTAACTCAGATTATAATGTCCAATCACTTAATGTTCCCGATAACAATTTACACAAAAACATTAACAATAGTAGCTAGGAACGCGACAGTTTCAATAGTCGACTGCTCTGGCGGACAGTCACCCGAGAACTGCCGAGAGATGCGCGCTGGATTATCACTATTGACTCTGCCCCACGCCGATAGACAGATGGTGCAAGCGTTACACATACTATTGCACTCCGACAAATATTTATTGTCGTGAAATAAACCTTTTTTTCCTAGTTTGTTTTCTTGTTACAATATAACTTATCAATAGGCTCACAAGGTTTAAAAATATACGTTAAGGTTTGTATTAGTTTTTGTCATACAAATATATTATCGAAAAAAAGCTAGATTTAACGAAAGTATCCACGACCAAATACCTCTTATGATAGATACTAAAAAAATAGAGGAATAAGTGGAACTTTTAATAAAGGTGACAGTCAAATTCCTTCTATATAAAGTGTTTTGATTCTTTGACCAACTATCAATACTATGAAACAATGACCATAATCCAGGTCTTCAATGTAAACATGAGTTTTCTGTTGGATAATGAAATCCAATTAATTTATTTGCCTAGGCCAGTGTTTCCCAGTGTGGAGCCCAAGCCCCATAGACATTTAGAACTTAGAAACTTAGAAAAACATTTTAGAAATATTATAGTGTGGCATGGCCTAAAAAAGGCTGAGAAACACTCTACCTGGTAAGTGCTTAAAGCTACACAATATAAGCGAAAACTTCATCAAGGCAAGGCTAGGAATATGTCAAAAATGGTATTATATTCATAAAGTAATATTTGCAATGTATTTATGTAATTGTAATTGTCTATAAATTGTTGTTTGTAAAGTATTTGCAGTTATATTAAGCAAATAATTTAAATATAGCAGTGGCGCGTTGAATATCTCTATAACTCGCTTCCAGAGTCAA
The DNA here is from genome assembly GCA_015832385.1 of Elymnias hypermnestra. NCBI lineage: Eukaryota > Metazoa > Arthropoda > Insecta > Lepidoptera > Nymphalidae > Elymnias > Elymnias hypermnestra. The sequence continues at coordinate 2,663,832 of JACTOM010000493.1, read as the reverse complement.
TGAGAGCCGACTTTACTCGAACGAGCGTTACAATGTTGGGCGTGACGAGTCTTTCACAATCGATATCCACAAAAAAAATTGTCTGGTTTTATGAAACTTCACTCATTGACTTTGGTACTTAATTTGTCGAGTTTCCTTTACCTCGACGGCCTCATTGTTGCAGTGTCGCTTAGCTTGTAGAGACCCAGGGTACGATCCTCGGTAGGGCGAATGTAGGATATTACATTTTCCAATTTATCTGAGTCTGGACTGGTGAGGGGCCTTTGAAGCTATTTACCACCCTACCAGGTGCCAGATAAATCACCTTTTAATAGATTAGTGTACTTCTATATTAGATTGTATCATCATTTACCATAAGGTGTGATCACAACCAAGCGTTAATTTGTCAACATTTAAATAAAAAATACTTTATCATCGCTCCCTGGCCGTCTGTAATGCGACATGCGATAAATGAACGAAAACGATTGAGGCGTTGGAGAAAAATGACTTGTAATCAAATATTTATATCTGAAACATCAGGACTGGGTTTCATGTAAAGCCACCCTACTTATAAGAATCAGCAAGTCACCGCAGACATGTGGCGACGTCAAAATTGAAATGTGTATTTTTTTAACAATCGAGGCGCTCATTAGATTGTAATTCATAACGGTCGCAACTTTTGTGCAAGGGTCAGGTGCAACTTAATACATTTTAGTAGTTATAAACATAAAAAAATAACATAACAGCCCCTCTCTTTGCGGTAGGTTGAGCTTCATGTTAATTACTATTTCGTACTAATGTTTTCTGAATGTTAATACAAGAAAAACATTTTTATCATAACAAACCTATGTACTTTGTAAAAACGAAATGGCTAATTAAATACTTGCATAATTAATGATGCAACTAATTGTGTTACAACATTTATCAAGCATTAAATATACGTTTATACTGTATTGTATTATTTATTTTTCTTCTCACGCGAGGTATTTTGACCTCAATGCTGTCAACTTTAACAGTTATAAATTGCAACGTTGTAATGTTGGTAAAACTGATTACATTTTTAAATATAGAACCTCTGGTTCAAGTTCAAGGACATTAGCTAGCCGAGTTCTTGGGTTTGATTCCCTGATTTTAGGTCTGACCTGGCGATCTTAAATCTTAGACTGTATCATCACTTAACATCAAATGAGATCAAAGTGAAGCGCTTACTTGTCAGCAATAAAACTAAATCTACTTATTATTATCTCTACGACGAGTTGCTAAATTCATCAAAAGGTCTTTTTTTTTTAAAAGGACGAGAATTGCTGATAAATAGTTTCAAGTGAAGATGATGTGTAGAAAAAAGAAAAATGCATGCGTACAAAGAACTCAAATCAGAAGTGAAATTTCTTTGGCAAACTAATTTTTAGATCTTGTTTATATTTTATATAGTTATAGTTTTTAATTTATACAAATCTAAAAGTTTAGATTTCCGATACTTAGAGGGAGGGAAAAAGGTGTACTCGCTTCGGCAGTATATATACAAAAATTGGAACGATACAGAGAAGATTTGCATGGCCCCTGCGCAAGAATGACACGCAAAATCGTGAAGCGTTCCACATTTTTTTTAAATCCTCAGTCGGATTCATTCGGGGCACCAGGGATGAATGCGAAAGTTGAACCCCTGGTGCTTCATTCATGGATGAAGAGAGTTCCGCTGGGTTTTAGTGGGTATTGCGAGGTCTGCTTGTTCGCCGAGTCCCACACTCCTGACACAGGGTCGGGGTCAGTGCATAAAAGCATTTCCCAGCGAGAAAAAAAAAAGATACGTTAGGAAATTTAATTGAAATATTAAAAGCGTCGAAAATTATTACAACAATTTATTGAAATCTCAAATGACGAATTGTAAATAAAAATGACAAATGTTTTTTTTTTCGAAATTATTAATTAAATTTCATGAAAACTGTGTGTGTGTACTAAATTATAAAATGCCGCAGGGCAAACTAAAATGCCAATCTTCAAACTAATTTGCATAAAAAACATCTGCACATCTTCGTGACGCTATTTACGCGTTTCATCCGTAATAATTTTACTAATGAACTTTGACATAAAAAAATTAACTAACTTTCTTTTATTTGACACAAATTTAATTTTATATTCTGAAATAACAATATTATTAATATATGGTGAAGTTTCCTCATTAAAACTTTATTTTATATTTAAATAAAAATGTTTCTTTAGATCGGCGGTCAGGGAACCGGGGTAAATTACCCCGAATGGGGTAAAATGAATCTTTTGTGAGTTTTACTAGGTATTACATTGATAAATTGAATAAATGATGTTTAAATTAAATATTTAGTTAGTTTTCTTTTCAAAATTATCATGGGGGCTATAATATAAAAGATGCTAAAAATCTTGCTTTCTTTGCTCTTCGCTATGGGGTAATATCAACTACACAAAAATATTTTAGGGTAATAATTAAAAAAGTTCCCCGACCGCTGCTTTAGATGCTCACAGCTCAACATTTTTACAGACTTATTTTGCAAAATATTAGGCAAAAATTATTATGTTTATAAAACTATATCATTCTCCCACAGGTAACGAAGTTCCATTAAATCTTAAAACAATATTTTTATCTGTGCAATATAAAAACAACTGTCAAACGTCATTTATATGAAGTATTATAATGCTGCTATCAACTACCAATTCGATTGTCAAACAAAAGCATTATGGCGTGTAAATGACAAACAACGAACGTAATCCACCTCTTTCTAATACAACTAAATCAAATGACTTGGGTGTTATTTCGGGTTATTAATTTCTAATGTTAATTTGTTTTAGGATGTATTTATATCACAGACTAGGCAAAATTAAACTTTTGTAGCTTTGCTGATCAAACAGCATTAGTTTTTTACTTTACAAAGGAGATCTAAACAGATCGATTCATCCTAAAGCACTTATGAAAACAATGGTGATTCCTATACCAAAAAGTAAAACTGTTGATCACTTTAGTGTTAAAAACTACAAAGCGATCTCTCTTGGAACTATATCAGATAAAATATTGGAAAGACTAATACACCCCAGTTTAAAAGATAATATGCAGTTAGAGGAAGCGCAGTTTGATTTTCGTCCTGGTCTCTCAACCGATTTAGCCATTTTTAGCCTGAAAACAACAGTAGACTATTATGTCAAAAGAGATACATCTGTGTACGCGTGCTTCTTGGACTTGAGCAGTGCTTTCGATCTTGTAAATTATGATTTTCTTTGGAAGAAGTTATACTCCACAAAGACACCTAAAAGGACGATAAATCTGTTGAAATACTGGTAGGAAAATCAGGTAAACAGTGTAAGATGGGGCGGCGCGACTTCCGACGAGTATAAACTAGAGTGTGGAGTCAGGCAGGGTGGATTGACTTCCCCAAGCCAAGATCGGGGAACTGAGGAATTCTAAGTCTGATGTCATATAGGGACCACTTGCTTGAATAATTTAAGCTATGCGGATGATATGGTCCTTCTTAGCCCCTCTATTAAAGGCCTCCGCAAACTGATAGGAATTTGTGAACGTTATACAGCATCGCATAGTCTAAAATACAACATCAAGAAAACTGTAACGACGGCTTTCCGCTCAGGCAGAGGTCCGGAAAATATTCCAGCAGTTTACCTTGACGATTGTGTATTAAAAAGGGTTGGGCAGTTCAAATGCCTGGGGCACATATTAACTGAAAATTTTATGGATGACAATGACATTGAAAGAGAACGCCGTGCTCTGGCGGTAAGATGCAACATGATTGCACGCCATTTTGGAAAATGTACACTCGGCAGCTTTGGACAAATTTTCTAAACGTGCAGTTAATAACATCAGGGTGCAATATAATAATGCGTATCTTATTCTGATGAGATTACATCGATCATGTAGTGCATCTGCCATGTTTGCTAATGCCAGAATACCAGATTTTTATGCAATCATAAGATCGCGCTTTGCAAGATTCTGGAACGGAATACGAACCTCCGACAACATCATTGTTAAGACGTTGACAGAAAGTTTTGACTGCTCAATTTTTAAGTTTTGTCATTTTGTGCACCACAGTCCAAATAAATAGATTTAGTTTCCAATTATTAAATTTGAATTATCTTACTTTTTTTATTTTATTTTGTATTTTATTTTAGTTTTATTAATATTTTAGTTATTTAAATTTCTTGTAATTAATTTATTTCATTTAACTGTGACTGTATCATGTGTGACTGTACTGGGTATTTACCTGAGAAATAATGATTATTATTATTATTATTATTAATAATAATATCTATTCGTTTTAACCCGTGGTGTCACAGGCGTAATTCCTCCGGAACTGTCTGTTTAATTATATTTAAAGACCCACATATCCAATCTTGATGAAAGTTAAGTTTAAAACCAACTGTTCCCCATGTTTTGCATTGTTTCTAAACTATAGAAATATATCATTAGGGATAATAATCATTGTGGAATACAGTCAATTTAAAATCCATATGAATAATAGTAATATAAATCTCATTTGTACAAACACTTTTTAACTAATAGAATTTTTGTATTTTGTATAAAACATTTTATCCATAATCATGGGATACTACAGAATGTACATTTTTATTAACAAGTTATAATAATCCCTATTCATATCGATTTTATGTACACACCTTTAAACATATGCAAATACTTCCAATTAAAAGAAAAACACTTTTGTGCAGACTCGTATATAGTACCTATTTTTAACTCTGTAATATAAATATTAAAGAATATACAAAATTATATTATCGATGTTACGAAAATTTATCTCATTCAGTTGTCTTTTTCAGATAGTAATTTTGAAATGAAACGAATGGAAATGAAATATAATGAAAGGAAATTTTATCGGCCTTATTTGCACAAACACCTTTAAACACATCGAAATTCCCGTAACTCCCATTAAAACAAAAAGAAGAAGTTGTTATCTAGAGCCGTACATAGTATTATTAACTCTGTAAAATAAATGTAACAGAGAATAATCCAGCTCATTTAATTATCTGTTTGAGATAGAAATTTTGAAAGTATATTATTTATCTATGCGCAAACAATTTTCAACAGATCAAAATTCTTCCATTAAGATAACTCTGACAATTAAAATTAAGACAACCAGATTTTATAGCAATATTATTATTGACTTTGTAAAATAAATATGACAGTTTTTATGTTTCGTTAAAAATGTTATGATAACCCATGTTTCTATCGATTTACATACTTTTAAACACATTGAAATATTTCCTTTGCTTTTAATCCCAATTTTAAAAAATACAACCAGTTAATATAACAACAGTATTTTTCAGTCAGTAATATATATAAGACAGATTATAAATGTTAAGGTAACTGATTTTTCTATGGATCTCATTTACACATACCGAAATATTATCTTTTCTATTAAACCCAATTTAAAAAAAGAACTAGTATTTGTAACAACAGTATTATTAACATTGTAATGTATGTATATACTACAGATTATAAGGTTTCATTAAAAATATTATAGTAACCCATATTTCTATCGATCTTATTTACACTCTTCTAATTATCGATATATTTCCTTTTCCATTATTCCAATTTTAAAAAAAACAACCAATTTTTATGACAACAGTATTATTAACGCTGTAAAAAAAATATCACAGATTATAAAGTTTCATTAAAAATGTTATATTAACCTATATTTCTATCGATCTCATTTAAATATTTTTAAACAGATCGAAATATTCCCTTTGCTGTAACTCCCAATTTAAAAAAAAACATTTAGTTTTTATCCCGAGCCGTATATAGAAATCGATATTAAAACACTGGCCGAAAAGAACCGAATCATCGCCGCGTGATCTGTTTTTGAAAAACGAAATAGATCGCAGCATGGCGTAATTACGCTCTTAATAATTACAATGGGCCGCATGGAATCAATCGGCCGTCATTTGCTGACGTTTCAATCAACATAGCATTGTTTGTATTATATGTTTAATATCCCTAGATTGTGTTACCGATATACGTTTTTTTTTGTTACAACGCGATGACCAGCGATTTCGGACGATACGTCTTCATGTCTTGTATTAAGATGTCTTATAATTTGTTATTGAGTATCGCTCAGACGGACGTATGGTCAGCGGAATTGAAAAACATGTTTTAAAAGAGGTTAGCGTTTTTTTAATGTTAGATTGCCTCGGCTTAATTCGAAAAGTCAATTTTATCTTCGACTTCTATCTGAGGATGTAATTTGTATTTAATAAATTATTGAATTTGTGAATATTCTATATTTACAAACCTAGATGGCTTAGTGTTGAGACGTCTGAATTCTCGTTTAGAAAAATCGTGAATTCCAAAGCAGGCACCGTTTGTTTTCTTTATAAAAAATGAAACTTACGTTCTTTAAAATCCATCATTGTGCTTTTCGGCGAATGAAAATATAATGCAACGACGCTTGATTGTTAAAGACTGTTTACCTACATTCATATACTACATCATTCCCCTTAGAAATATATAAAAAAAATTACACATGCCTCTCATATATAACCACAGATTATAATTAGAACTTTGTATTTCTTTAATATTATGGATTTGACATATACAATACAAAATTTACTTTATTTTCTATTTGATAAATTCTCATGTAGAACTTTCGTTACTTAATTCTTTAATTTTATTCTTATTTGCGCCTCTCATACGTCTAAACACTATGCGCCGTCTGTTGGGGTGGTATTTGCGAACTATTCCATCCTCTGAAACAATGATTCTAAACCAATGTGCCTCGGCACTTTTGTGTGCCACCAAATTTTGCAAATATATAATAATGTTAATATTATTAAATTATATCATTGAAAAAGAAAAATACTTTTATTATTAGCTTGTAATTAATCCCTTAATAAACGTTTAGCTATTATTGTAGTATATATTGGTTTATTTCGTATATTTAAAATTTTTGTTATAAGCTATCTATGCAGTGTGTAAGTAAATAATTTTTATATTTTTCTTTGTGTGCCGCCAATTTTGAAATCGTTAAATATGTGCCGCAGGTTGAGAATCACTGTTCTAAAATATAAGACTTAGTTTCAGGAGTAATTATGGGGTACGTGTAGTCTGCTAATCCAAAGGCGGGCAGAGTGGTGAGTTTAGGCTCTAAAACCCTTTCTCCTATGAATCCTACGGTTGCTGCTTACTTTACCTTTTTCCCCGCATTCCATATCTTATAATCTACAATGTTTCTAATTGCTGTAGTTTAGTTTATCTGCTCTAATAATATCTAGCGGTGTCCTTTAGTCTTTGTTGCGAAAGATTAAAATATTTCAAGTTTTATAGACATCCGTTTTTTTATCCGAAACTTCGATAATAGTTTGGTTAAGAATGACCATTATGTTAAATTCTGTGTAGCCAAATCCTGGTTACAAATCGGGTCATTTAAACCGTAATATGATCTTAATCATTAAACGCGTTATAATCGATGTTTTTAGATACAACATTACATATATAGATACAAGCTTTATACCAACAATCCTATAGTATTAATATAATTGTACTATTATATTAGTACATGTTTGTTACTATAACCTCGTTGTAAATATCTAGTATATAAAATTCTCATGTCAAGGTGTTAGAAGTTGAACTGTTCCGAAACGGCTTAACCGATTTTGGTGAATCTTAGCGTGCATTTTGGCTATTTTTCATCCCCCTAAATTTTAAGGGTGATACACCCCTAAATGTTGTATTTTTTTATATAATACAACAATACCACCCTAAATTTTCACCTCTCTCCGATCAACCCCCTTTTTTAAGAGCGATTATTATATGGCAAAGCAACGTTAATTGGGTCAGCTATTTTGCATATGAAATTGACGAAAATTTCCATTAATATACGCACCTATAACGACTATAGAAAGCCTTCCAATCTTGAGCGAAAGAGAGTTTTCTTAACTTCTTGTCTTATTAATATCAATGTACATATTCTGATTTATTACAATGACTACTTCGCAAGTCCACGAGAAAGATGACAATTATATCCATTAATATACACAGCAAGATATCTGTATAGTTGTGAAATCTTTTACATAGACTAAATTATGTTTACTTGATATTTTCCTCAAAAAAAACCCACCGACCATCATTTATGTATCTCCAACTTTATAAGTTTTAGCATCCAAACGAGTTGGCAACAGAGCGGCGCCAATTTCGTACAAACAGTTATTGCACTGCACATGGTAATACCGCTTTTTCAGATCCACGATGTTCTAGCTAGAAAACCTTATAAATTACAGCGATTATATCAGCTCTTGCACATAAATAATTCCACTTACCATTGCCTTATTCGTGGTGTGACAGATAAATCGCTTGTGCTTATGGTAATCAAGTAAAAACTGTTGGAATAGGTCATTTGAAATTGAATTCAACATAAAAAAAACAATTTATTGCCTCGCAAACGCTAAGTAGTGACCGATAAAAAGTTTGATACAATCGTTAACAGTCTCATTGTTTCTCAGTTGTAATAATTTCACGAGGTTTATACAGATGATATATTCGTAACAAAAACTATGGCACATCATTTATATATATATATATATATATATTACAAAAATGTATCTGCCTTTGGTAATTTTAGAGTTTGAAACCGTAGCATAAACCGGTTTCATTAGAAAGGTGAAGACGGATTCGATGGCCTCTCTGGCGCAGTGGTGCTAATACTCGCCTTGCTAATACAGGTCCCAAGTTTGACCCCCGTAGGTAGGGCGAATATAGGAAATAGCTGTTTCCTATATTCGCTTAGGAGGATCGTGTCTAGTTAACACCCTACTAGCAAAGACGTTTTATATTTCGTTATGATGCTGTGAATTGCGCGCTGCCATCTAGGACTGTACCATCAATTACCATCAGAGGTTATCACAATCAAATGCTAACCTGTCTTAACTAATATTATAAAGAGGAAACAATTGTGTTTTTGTTTGTTATGTTTTCACACAAAAAGTACTGGACCAAATTCAATTGTTTTTTCACCATTAGAAAGCTGCAATTTCATTGAACGACATAGGATATATTACTTTTTCAAAAATAATGTGGATCCTGACGAAAAATTTGTTAATGTAACCCAAGGTGTGAGAAAATTAGTCAGGAATAAACAAAAAACAATCAAAACTAAACAACTCCTTACCCAATGTAAACGATCACCTGTGAGCCCGCAGTGGAGCAGCGGCGTGGGCCTAAGCACTAAAACCTTTTCTACTTTGATTGAGGAAGTCTGTACCCACCCATGGGACTTCAATGGGCTGCTACTTACCTTACCTTATATATTTATTCTCGTAATTAATAATTGCGTCCAACTACTTTGCTATGACTAAGTTCTATTATCATTTTTTTTATCGTAAATTTAAATGTTGATGGAAAAATAAAGAGGTACATATTAATATATTTCTTAACCATAGCCAATGCATCGACTCCATAAAAATAGAGAGGTAATTGTGAACATATAATGACTATAATATCTAATGACTCCTACTGAATCTAATAGTTATGTATCTAATAGTCTCATAGTTAGTAATATGGAATCTGATAGTATTATTGCGATAATAACTATGTTTGTCTGTAAATATTTCATGCCAATAGAACCATATAACTGATTTCGTCTAGTCTAGATCTTAGGAAAGGACATAGGCTACCTTTTTTTATAAAAAAAGGCGGAAAACGATTGAAATATAGGGTGGAAACTTTGTATTAGAGTTCATCACTATCTACAGCGAAAACATGACTTTTGAAATTTCGACCTACATGTGTATGAAATAGAAATTGAAATTTCGTACGAGAGTTCAAACAAATCTGTCTATTTGTCGAAAACATATATATATAATTAATAAAAGTACCACTGTAGTTTGTATTAGTATCATTTGCAAAACAAACATGCAAAAAATGCTCCTTAAAGTAACTATTCCACGTTAATTGCATAGAGTTATTGAATGAGCAATTTAACAAATATATTTCGTACAATATTCTATTCAAGATTGTTTTTCCTGACAGGCTATATTGTTTTAATAGATGCATGTTCTTTAACAGGTGATTCCGAGCCATATTTAGCTAGGCAATAAAGAGATACAAGACAAATCTGTCAATGGGCTTCAAGTATCATTCGATATGAAGTTACATCTCCATCACCAAGGCGAGGTAAGATCAGGAATAGTTGAAACAACCGTAGGAGATAACATCTCGATCAGCCGACATCTCAGCGTGACCTCCACGGATTGATTTGGGTCTTGCCTAATACACTTTAAACGGAATTCGATGGACGTCTTATTTGGGCCCGTGTGATTTGGTATCACGATTTGAGATGTTGGATTTTATTGATACTTTGACGACGTAATTGTATTCACTGTATACTCTTTTTACTGTTGCAAGGGCTTCACCTTTAACTTGGCTGAACTTAGCTACGATCTCACCTGAAAGTTAGGGTGTCATTCTAAACAGGAATGGTCGATGAATTTACCGTACTCATATTTGCCTGTTATAAGTTTAGTAGCAGCCCATTAACATACCACTGTTGGGCACAGGTCTCCTCACTCATAGGAGAGAGGGTTGAGCATAGTGCCACCACGCTGCTCCACTGCGGATTGGCAGGTAAACCTGTGAGGTGGTATTACTCATGGCAATACCCATTAATACTCACAGCTTCCATGACACCTTTAAATAATTAATACCGTATATAGAGAATTAGATAATGTCCCTGGTTCTGAAGTTTTATTAGAAAAAAACGAAATAAAACATAAGAAAAACAAGAAAGTAGATGAATCAAAAGATGAGTGGGTAGACGGAGCATCTTTAGATTCAGAAATAAATATAACAACTGATAGTGAAAATGAAAACGAGGACGACGAAGAAAGTGAAGAAGTTGAAAAATCGGATCAAGATGGTGTTTGTGAAGAGAATGTAATTGAGGATACAAATATTCCGGTATTTGATGAAGCTGTGGGTACAAAAGAATCTGTTACCGAAATAGCTGATGATAATGAAAAACCAAGAAAAAAATGGGATATAATTTTTAATAGAAACTCATCTTACAGCCGCTTCTTTGCTCCTAATGTAAGGTTATTTTTGAAGACAAACTTCTTTAGGTAAGAGTTACGTTTCGTATATTACTGTAAGGGCATGTTCTCTCTCTCTCATAGCGATTGACGTTTCGTATGTCTAATTAGTGCTCTTTAGTTAATATATAGTTTAAAGTAACGAGAGCGTTACACATTCACGTGATCCGGCTTGGTGAACGCATGTATATGTATTTATAAAATTAAGTAACGTATATAAGTGATTACAATACATAAAATTAAATAAAAAACTTGATTCGAAAGTACCAATGATATATATTTTTCTAAAAATCACATTATAAAATCTGAGGTGCATCTTATTGTTTTCTTATTGCCACAGTTCAGACTTTGATTACGAACTCAGCTGTAAGACCTGGTATCGTACCGGAAGGTATTTTATTCGCTAGCATAACAACTAGGAAAGGCCGAAGCCTTCCACCTGTCTAGACTCAGACAAATTAAAAAATATAATTCAATTTTATAACCTTCCTTATAAGAAATCGGCACCAAACGCTCTGATAGCGAAGCAAGTCCTGTCACTCATGCTCCAGCGAAAAAATTGAATCGTCCAGAACGTATACTTTGTTTTTATAATCAACATCCAACAAATTAAATGATGCAATATACCCACTTAGTAATTTGCTGCAGGCATCTATTGTTCCATTGTGTATCTTCGTCACAAAAAATAGTGTAACACACACTTTTGTATTGAATCGAGGGCAGCCACATTAAGTGATTATCAAACCTTTCAGATCGGACGTGGCTGTCAGAGGTGCGCTGACGCCGATAAGCAGGCCCTGACGCCGATGACGTCCAATGTAAATACTGATCAAACGATAACACATTACTAACAGGCTTAGCTTTTATTTCCCACTCAATATGCAAACACTTACACGAATATTAGACACATAACACTTGCAAATTTTAATTCCAAGATACAAAGGAATGAAAAAACAAATGCAAATTCAAAAATTCTTTATTCAAGTAGGCTTTTACAGCACGTTTGAATCGTCAAGTGCAGTCTTTTCCATATATTATTTCCAATGAGGACAATTAAATTTATTAAATTCCTAACATATCTTCCTTTTTCCCTCCCTCTAAGTCTAGCAAATCTAAAGTTTTAGATTTGTATAAATATGAACAATACTTAAAAATTAGTTTGCCAAAGCAGTTTCACTTCTGATATGTGTACTTCGTACGCACGCACTTTTTTTTAGGACAATTTTTATTATGGTGTGGAACTACAAAATACATACAACCCTAAATTGTCACCTTTCTATTACCAACACCTATTTTTTAAAAAAAAGGTAAGCAGCAGCCCATTAACGTTCCACAGCTGGGCACAGGCTCCTCACTCATATGAGAGAGGGTTATTAGAGCATAGACCCACCACGCTGTTCCACTTCGGATTGGCAGGCATAGTACACAATTGCACTCTCATAGTCCAATGTGACGGTAATCCGACACGATCGGAGAGAGATCAGGCGCAAGCCCGGCTTAACGTGCTCTCCGAGGCACGGGGATGGATCACACCGCCAATTTTCCCAACTTTGGGAAAATATTGAGAAAATCTTAGTAGAAAACTCAATATCGATTTACAATTGGCCCGACCCGGGACTCGAACCCAGGACCTCATGTCTGTAGTCGACACTTATTTTTTAAATTATGATAATAGTTATTATATGAGGAAACAACGTTTGTTGGTTCAGCTAATAATATAATACAATACAATATAACATAAAACATAGTATAATATCAATACGTATACGTATCTATGTATGTAAATTTTTGTTTAAGTATATTAAAGATAACACTTGCAAATATAGCACACACCCTATATATATTTAATTATTTATTTATTAGGTTTAGTAACAGATTATACTCGATATGCTATAGCTTACAAGAATAAGAAATAAGTATATATATAAATATAGCTACAGCCCCTGTCGATTGTTTTCCCACTTTTGGGGTTCCTGGAAGAGATCTCTTATAAGGGATTAGGTGTCCTTCGTAAAATTTTTAATCGACTTCAAAAGAGGAGTAGGTTATCAATTCGTCTGTATATTTTTTTTGTGTTTGTTACCTCATATCTTCCGACTGGGTGAACCGATCTAGATGATTCTTTGTTATATGAAAGGTGGTGCTTGTCGTATGGTCCTATTTTTTTTTAGTTCCGTTCTGATGATGGCATCCATGACATAACCGTATAAGTCTTAAATTTGCATTAAGCATGTGCGCGACAAATGTACGAATAATTCATGATCACGCCAAGCGATGATTCCTTTTTTATTGGAAAGGATATACTTCAAGGATTGTTTGATGATAGTTTGGGTAGGTTTTGATCAAGGGATCCATGATAAAGTAACGGAACTCTTCAATTCTTAGGAGCAAATTAACGATACTTGGCAGAATCTTTTATCGACTTTCCGGATAGTTGAGTCACTTACAGTAAGGGTGCAGTTTTGGCAGAATATATAACTGTCTGTAATTAAATGTCAATGAGCTTACGTTTGTTGCTGCATTGCAATATGTATAAGGTGTATTGTGTATGATGCAATGGTGTGTAGGGCAGGGAAAGTTTTGCGTATAAGTGATGTGCTCGATTACCATATAAAAAACGGGTGATAGCGGGGTGTCTAAATAACCGACCTGTAACGTATAAGGTTGCGGGTTCCATCCCGGGTATAGCGGTAGCAATGTAAATTTCATTTTGTAAAGTTGTTCCATTCAAACGATGCTGTCTCATATGACCAACAGGTTTTATAAGTGTATCAAATCCGACAGGATCAGAGAGAGATCACGTGCAGGAACGACGGCTTAACGAGATCTCCGAGGCACGCGGATGTATCACACCGCCAAATTTCTCCCAACTTCGGACAAATATTGTTAAAATCTAAATAGAAAACTCAATATCGATTTCGAATTGGCCCGACCCAGGACTCGAAACAAGAACCTCATGTCTGTGTAGTCGAACATGCTCACCACTAGACCAATGAGACGTCCACAAATATACTAACATATGCTCAACCCGACAAATGGTTTCTGAACCTAAAACATGCCATTACAAATTTCGTTTTTATTTCTTACATTAAAATTGTGTTTCGCTCTTTTTGCTGTATAAATGAATATTATTACGGATATATTCAATATGTCGGAGTGCAATAGTCTATGGATGGCTGGTCCGTGTGCAATAGTCTGTGGAACGTTGGCGCCATCCGTCTATCGGAGTGGGGCAGAGTCAGTAAGTGGCAGCCCGGTGAGTCTCTCGGTAATTCTCGGGTGACGGCTCGCCGGTGCGGTCGACTTTTGATACAGGCTCCTTCCTAGCTATTATTATTAATGAGTTTGTGTAAATTGATATCGGGAACAAGTGATTGAACATTATAATCTGAGTTAATTAGTAAAGTGTTTGATTGCACCAACATTACCTAACGAAATCCTAAAGGTATGGAAATTATGGATGCCATTAATGACGATGTCGGGGGGAACCCTACGCCTCTATGCTTTATTCTTTCCTTCTCTCTTATTCTCCGACATATACTATGGTTATTTTTAATTAAGAAAGTAAGTGGTGCATAAATAAATAAAAAGGGAGTATTATAATGTCCCGGGCACTTACACCGTTTTAATTCGCGGCGTGCAGTGATCCGATTGGGATAAGTGAATGACAACCGTGGGCCGGGTGCTGCGAGACGGTGACGGTGCAGTCTGGGGCGGCGCCGGCGCTCCGCTGGCATTCGGTGATTGCTGCTTAGGACATTCCCCGTTCCCACCGCGCATTCTCACCATTAACACGTTAAGTGGGGAAAGTATAATACAACTAGTGTTTGAGGCCACCACATTTATTGAAGTGAAACTTCTTTTGGCGCATGAGGGTAAGGTTTTTACGAATGAAACACGTGATTAGCCTCACAAAGATGTGCAGCGGTTTTTATACTAATTCGTTTGAAGGTTAGATAGTTTTCATATTTACAAATAACATGTGGCATTTTAATTTGCCACTCGTCATTTCATAATTTAATTTAATATTTTACTTTTCTAAATTGTAAATTCAAAAACAAAATTCTCAATTTTCATTTTTATTTACAATTCGTCATTTGATATTTCAATAAATTATTTGTAATAACTTACGACACTTTTAATACTTTAATGACAGTTGAATTCAATAAATTCCTAACATATCTTCCCATTTCCCTGCACCGTCCCGCGGTTCCAAAACCAATCTCGAAGCAATGGTAAGTCTACTAAGTCGGACAATAAATTTATTTTTCTTAACATAAAAGTTAATTTCACTTAGTTTTTAAATACTTTAGGACAGATATACAAATATGTGTACTGAATATTCCAGAAGAACTGTGCTAACAAATAAAAACAGTCGTTCTGGAATACATAAAGTCTTATCTGTCTATATGTGTGTATGATGACATCTGAATAAAATGATACACTGCAAACATAATGAATATAGCCATCGCTATACTATTACATTATATTATAACAATAGTTTGTTTAACTTCGTTATATCTTTTCAATAGAATGTTCGATTATAATAATTTAAAAAGTATTTTACATCATAAGCAACCGGTTTCCAGGCAATAGGTTCATCGAAGTGATACTTACAGTATAAATTAGTTATAACATGCTTTGTTTGTAAAAATAAGTATTTTTAGCTAATATTTGGACTGAATAAAGCATGTTATCGCAAAATTTACATGACAAAGTTACATTAACACAAGAAAGTTTCATCTAAGCTGATCTTAATGTAAACCGTAATCCGCCAAATCTCATCAAAGCCGCGTGCGTTCCATCAGCTGAGCACCTGTTTAATTCACACGGATACAATTGTAACAAACATACACGCAAATGACTTAAAATGTGATATAGTAAAGTAAAGTTATAGTAATCTAACTACAAGGGAAATTGAATTATTCTTCCTAATCAAAAAAGTGACATTTTGTAATCAAGGCAATAATTACGTAATGTGTTTACTTTTAAGGTTATTTGTAAAATATGTCATTGTAAAAATGTAAGTGATCGTGTGTAAACATAATTTTTGGTAATTTTATTACGTAGGTGGTAAATAAATAATAAAATTTTATTGTGCACTCTGTTACAATTATAAAAACAAATTAATGCCATTATTTTTGTTATAATATTTCAATCGCACAGTTTCCGATTCCGTGGAAACATAGGGAAATTAGTACTGGAAACATTACGAAAGGAGTCACTTTGCTTAATATAAAATCAATCGCACTCACCTACGCATACGTTCACAAAAGTATGTACACACACTCACATAAACATACACACATGTGCACACGAAAACACACACACACACACACTTGTACAATTTTTTGTTTATTTCTTGACTTTTTTTAAGTAAGAGAAGATTTTTCTGCTGCAGGGATATCCATCTTCAAAAGAAGACTCCAACCTTTTGTATATTAACACAATGTCGATGATGAAATAAACTAATTTAAAATTTCATTTCATTTTACTGCAGATAGTTTTCAATATCTCGTTATTTGCAAGTGAGTGAGCCAGTGAATCAGTGAGTTTAGTGATCTAAAACTTTCTTTTTGAATCTTTCTAACGACATGCACAGTATAATACAAAATTCAGTCAGGCCGCGGGCGTCCCATCAAAGGACCATCTTACAATTTTACACAGAGTTTTTCACCACGAATCTTTATGATTGGGAAGCAAAAAACACAAGGGAGCCTCATTACGAACTTTATTATGAAATGACATTGAATTAAGGCAAAAGGCCACCTTGCGGCTCATTAACACAAATGGATTCACGAGTCGCGCACGGACAATAAAAATCGCATTTACAAACAAAAAAGGAACTTGATTAATGATACGGAGGCAGTTTACTATACAACGCGTGCAATGTTCAACTGTACACACTGCTATAGCTGCTAGCTAACATATTATGGAGATTGATGAATTCTTTAAATCTCTTTAAAGAAAAACTCTTTAAAACTCTTTAAATCTTTTATTAAAAGAAAACTAATTGAGAAATCATTCTATAATTTGAAAGAATACTTAGAAGACAAAAAAGCGTGGGAATGAATGAATTGCTCTATATATATAGAATATTTTTAATTTAAATATTGTAATGATGATAACAAAAAAAAAACGTACACCCGACTGAGTTTGTTGTGGGCTCTTCTCGAAATTTATATTCAAGACAGCAATAAAAATTAGAAAAATTATTGAAACTTATTACGAAAGCATGTGAATAAATGAATAGCTCTAATCGATATAGATAATAAATTAAAATATTGTAATTATGATGACAAAAAAAAACGTACACCTGACTGAGTTTGTTGTGGGCTCTTCTCAGATCAGGGCGCGCAGGAACCCTCGTAACTTTAGATTGTCAGTCGTTCTTATATGTTATCATCAGTCATTCATTTAAATAATAAATAGAAAAAATACGATATTTGACGATTCAAAAGTGCTGTAATACGCCTACTTGAATAAAGATATTTTGACTTTGACTTCTTTTATTTCCATTCCAGTCCATACGATTCAGTAAGTGAAAGCTTATATAACCGCGTTATACACTTTTATTTATGTGTATTAAAATGAACTAAGCCGAAACGATCTGGTATGTTACCCTCGTTCGAGTGACCTTAGGTTTTCGTACACTAACTAAGCGTGAGAGTTGTACAGCCAACTCGTCACTGCTGTATTATATATAATATTACTATGAACACAATTATAAATTAACATTTATAATAACTATAAATGTATATAAAATTTTTTTTATTAAACAAAAATATATACAATATCCACATAAATACAAGTAAATGAGCCTTATAGTCTAAGTGTACAAATAAATTTATGATTGAGCATCTGTCCCTAAACTAGGTTAATATCTGTATTTTAGGCGACAGCGGCCTCAGCAAAATGTATAGAACAAATATTAGACTAAGCATTATGTGAACAAGTAATTAAGTCAAATAAAAACAAGAACATTAAAATTACAATTATAGAAGAAGAATAAACAAACAGCTGTATTTGTTTGTATGTGTGCGTGTGTGCGTGTGTGTGAGTGTGTGTGTGTGTGTGTGTGTGTGTGTGTGTGTGTGTGTGTGTGTGTGTAAAGTGTAATGTGTTGCATTTACCTATTTTACGTTTAAGCCTAATTTTTATTATATGTAATTTGTATTAAATACCAACAATTTTTTTGTATCAGTATAATCGAGATGAAGTAACCATTCCTTGACATGTTTTTTGCAATCCTTACTATTTAGTGAATATATATTTAAATATAAGATCATTACTTCAAAAAACTTCTTTGTATTATTAAGCTAGATTTCATGAAATCTTCACAACTGTTGTGTGGTCATCATTATTCAAACAAATTTTGGCGTGATATCATGTTTAAAATCGATAACTGCCGGTTTCTCTTATTGCAAAGCATCATCACTCATCGTCATGTTCCAACTGAGCAGAGCGTGTAAACGAAAACGCGGATCAAGCAATAGAGAAGCGCTATCTGCATAATTCAATCGTATTTTACAAAAAAATCATCAATGTTTTGTAATTATGCTATCACATAAAATATCGCCCGTACATACAACCAATTTTTTTTAAATTCTTTTGTTATTTAAAACAGTAATTCAATCATAACCAAACTAAATAGCAGCTATATTACCGAAACTTTATATCGACGGCGTCAGGAGGATCGTATTTGTATTACTACTTAATATATTGGTTTTTTGTAGTGTTATCAATTAACTATTTAGCAATTGGCTTGGTTAAATTTTAAATTATTACATTCCAGACCTTTTAATGATCTCTAATTGCAACTCATTACATTTTTAGGATTTCTCAACGAAATCCGCATATAAAAACACGATAAATCTATTACGTGCATTATATACATTATTATATATATGGAGAATTATACCTCTAAACATATAAAATAATTTAATCTACGGTAATAACTTCTCCGACATTGGCTTATCATTCTGCTTGAGCGTGTGTCATAAAATATATTAGTAATCGCGCTAGTTGTGTATTACAATCCGAACGTTATATTAAAGTCATTCGACACAGACGCGATATGTACAGCTACTTCCGTTATATACCCACTGGAATGACTTCGAAAGCAATTCTATACGAATGGTATTAAATAAATGAATATTGCACATTTTCCTTTTACAATTCATATGTAACATATTCTTGGAATTTTCCATTGTCATCACCATTTCGCGGTTGAACCTACTGAAGCCATAGAGATTTTTTCGCTACTTTGAAAACAACAATGACACAACAATAAAGCTAACTTTATAGGAGTTTGAAATTGTTTTAACGCTGGGAAATCCTCGTGGATATCTGGAATACTCAGGAGGATGTTCCAGGTTATGCCGGACTCATACCGGCTAAAACGCAATGGTGCTCCTACATCACTCAGAGACGGGGTCACGAGAACGCGATTGACGGACATTTGCCCAGCGATGATTGGAAACAACTTGGAAAATAATTAATGATGAAACAGGAAAAGCAACTCCGCGTTTTGATGAATTTCATTTAGATTTAGAGAATAAAAAAATTTCGTCAGACTTAGAGGTTGCTAATACTTTTGAAGAGTTTTTTACAAAAATTCCTGTCTCAACTACGAAATCACTGAACTCCTCACCTTCCATTGCACTCTCTTGGCTAGCTGATAGCTTGCCCCAATGTCATAGTACTTTTAAATTCAGTCGTGTCGATGCCTCTGATGTTATTAAGTCATTTAATTTAATTACTAACAAAAAAACTAACGATTTGTGGGGTTTGTCAGTTAACATTGTAAAATCATTAATTGACATCGTTGCACCAGACATGGCGGTAATTATTAACAATTGTGTAGATTGTGGTGTATTTCCTGACTTAATGAAGTACAGCAAAATAATACCGATGTAACTTTAGGCCAATATCGGTTCTCCCAACCTTTAGTAAAATATTTGAACCAGTTGCTAAAACATTTCAAAAAATATAATTTATTACATAATAAGCAATTTGGCTTTACTCGAGGTCGCTCGACTACCGATGCTGGCGTACAGTTATTACTCAATATCTACGAGGCCTGGGAGGATTCACGTGACGCGCTTGGCGTTTTCTGTGATCTGTCTAAGGCCTTCGATTGTGTTCAGTATGAAACCCTGATCGGGAAATTGCGACACTATGGCCTCGCGGGCACAGCATTAGACCTGATGAGTTCATATTTAACCAATAGAACGCAAAAGGTCTGTGTCAATGGCAAGCTTTCTGCGGGGTCTGTGACAAAAATGGGAGTCCCACAGGGTTCCATACTAGGACCATTTCTTTTCCTCATTTATATCAATGACCTTCCTTACTTTGTTAAGGGTGATCATGAGATTGTTCTGTTTGCTGATGATACTTCGCTGTTGTTTAAGATTAATAGGCGACAAACAAATTATGACGACGTAAACAGCTCTCTCAATAAAGTGGTACAATGGTTTGAAGCTAATAATTTATTGCTCAACGCAAATAAAACAAAATGTATTAAATTTAGTCTGCCTAATGTTAAACAAATGCAAACCATTGTTAAACTTAATAATGAGGAACTAGACCTTGTAGACAGTACCGTTTTCTTAGGCATTACGTTAGATAACAGATTACAGTGGGGGCCCCATATAAGTGGTCTATCGAACAGGCTCAGCTCTGCGGCTTACGCAGTTAAAAGAATTCGTCGTCTGACAGATGTTGATACTGCCAGACTGGTATATTTCAGCTATTTTCACAGCATTATGTCATACGGTATTCTACTTTGGGGTAATGCTGCTGATATAGATGCAATATTTGTGCTGCAGAAAAGGGCCGTTCGTGCGATTTACAATATGGGTCCAAGAGAGTCGCTAAGAAACAAATTCAAGGCAGTTAACATAATGACAGTTCACTGCGTATATATATTAGAAAACTTGTTGTATGTACATAAAAACATTGACTCTTTTAATAAAAAGAGTGAATGTACATCATATAACTTACGAAACCAAAACAAACTTGTTATAAATTCTAGTAGGCTGCATAAGATTAACAACTCATTTAAGGGTAACTGTATACGTTTCTATAATAAACTCCCACAAGACGTTCTAAAGATGTCAATTAATAAATTCAAAGTCTTTGTTAAAAGAAAGTTGATAGAAAAATCGTATTATAAGTTGCAAGATTACCTAGACGATAGAAACGCTTGGGAGTGAACAAATTGCTCTAATTTTAATTAAAATATAGTAAACTAATTTGTTATTGTAATGATGATGGAAAAAAAAAATACCCGACTGAGTTTGTTGTGGGTTCTTCTCGGATCAGGGCGCGAAGGAACCCTCGTAACTTTAGATTTTAAGCCGATCTTGAGTACCGTCATCAGATGTATATTAGAATCAGAGTGTGGAAAAAAAAAATAATTTGAACGATTCAAAAGTGCTGTAATATGCCTACTTGAATAAAGATATTTTTGATTTTGATTTTGATTTTTTTGATGTACCCGTTTAGGCCCAACTCGGTCAGTAACCAAAAATTTACTCCGAAGGTGGCTCACCTGGCAAGCCACCAACCACCTCGCGGGACCTTTCTTTGTTGGGCAACGGAACTCCGCATCCGTTACCTGAAAGTCACCACTAAGGAGGAAGAATGGAGTTTGAAAATAACGTAAGGTAAAATCAACCAAGTACATAATAACATTTTGTGGTGCCAAAAGGTTATTTTTCTGATTCTGTCCTGTAGCAAACTAATTTTTAAGTTTTTGTTTATATTTATACAAATCTAAAACTTTAGATTTCTATAATAGAAAATATTAAAAGTGTCGCAAATTAATACAGATATTTTTTGAAATCTCAAATGTCGAATTGTAAATATTAAATGACGAGTGGCAAATTAAATGATATTTTGTGGTCGTTTTTGTGCATATTTGAATATTACTTTTTGACACAAGAAAATAGAAACTGGGGGTGTGCGAATATCGAATATCAATGTCCGATTTTAATTTCGAATCGAATAATTCGAAAATTTCGAATAACCACAAAATTTTTGAATGATTCGCCAATTAATGAAATCTCTGGATTTTTAATTGTTTCTATTTAATCGTGTATCGAAATATTCTTATATATATATATATAACTTACGAATAATATACATTTCGTTTAAATATGAAATTACCCAGAGAATACAATTTCTCAATTTAACATATGTTCATCTTTATCGGTACCATAAAAATTCTAGATGGTAAAATTGGCAAGAGATTCCGAAAAAATTTTCACCAGGTAGTCATTTTCTTCTACTATATTTCTACAATTTATAATTTCCAACAAAGTAGTCGAATGAACGATAAATTATAGACTGTTAAATTTATATTTCAATAATTAACATTAGAAACCCTGAATTAAAATTACTCGAAAATTCTCTATTAATTCATTAATTGTTTACGAATAACTCGGAAAACAATCGAATTATTCGGTAAGTTTCACATTATTCGAATTATTCGAATCGAACATTGATATTCGATTTGAACGATATTCGCACACCCCTGATAGAAACTATTCTTGATTATTCATCCAAGGCAGCGACATGCTTTAATTAGTCATTTTCTTAATTCATTTTAACTTTGCTTCTTCATTGAAACTGGCTGTCTCATGCTACTCTATCCATGTTTAATAGAAAATAAATATTCTCTGACCACTTAGTGGACCCAAGCCTATTTAACGGATTGTAATTTATTTAGTCTATCACGTTTTTTTTAAACACGATTGGTCGCAATCGGGTGGGCGCCTGTTCCCGTCGCCAAATCGCCTCGTCTCAACAATATAATGATGGGTTCTACACACTCAGATGCTTCTGTATAATGGACACCTTTTTGTATCAATCAGCCGTCTCTTTCTTATGAATGTTGCGTCTCGTTAGCGTGGGAGCTTTAATACCGCCTATTTGATTCAATAGAAATGTTTATTAATTTTTTTTGTGACCTCAGAAACCTATCATGTTCTACTTCATTTTAGGTATTTTTTGCTGACACGTACACGCTTGACTGCGATCCCACAAAATGATACTATAACATAGTAGAACCTTAATGATTTCTACACAGCATTGCACCGGAACACAATTTTTATTTACCTGATGGTACATTTTTTATTAGTAAGTAGCCTCGGCCGAAGCCTCACTCCAGGCGAAATATAGACTTAATTAAGAACACTATTTCCTTAATTTTCCCTGTCGTTAGTATCTCCTACATTGAGGATTATTTTAAAAATATTTTTTCTAAGAATTGTTTCAAAGTTCGTTTACGTCCAATTAAAATTCAATTTATTAAAAGTATAATATGTAATCTGTAATAAGTTCTATATCTCGCTGGCGCAACGGTGCGAGTACTTGCTTCACTAGCAAAGTTCCTGGATTTGTTTCCCAGCAGGAAAGAAATGGAAAATTGTATTTTCTAATTTGTCTCGGAGGCCGCAGCCATAGTTTTTTACCATCATAGCGTCATATCATGCATCCAAAATTGCGTGATATCATGATAGCTTAAATCTCAAAATGTATCATCAGTTAATATCAAATGAGATCACAGTCACAGGGATGTTAATGGCTTCTTTAACTTTTTATATTCAAACGTGGGCAGAGCAATATATCCAACAAAATATTCGTCGGCTTTCAATTTCCGCTGGGTACGCGAGTGTTAAAATCGAATCAATACAGAGTGTCTTCCCCGGGGACTATCGTCGGTCCCCTGTTATTGTTTCATTCTACCCGCAAACTTGATAAGTAAAAATTATTACATCTACTTCGAAACAATATTAAAAGTCTAACGAATGCTAAGGATAGCATTTCTTTTATTGTCTGTTGTGCCTTTTAAGGATGGCAAAGTCCATCTGTGGTCAATTAATGACGGCTGCTGGCTCGATCTAGGATATACCTTGTCCTTAGAGAATCCCGTATCCTTTAAGTAGCAAAATTATGTCACAGCTTTTCATTACTTCAAAGGTAATTTTCGGGAATTTCCTTTTATCGGACTTGCAAAGAAGGTTTGTTTAATCACAATTTGTGAAGTGAAAAGAAACCAGTAAGGCCTGAAAATAGGCCAAAACGGGATACTTATCATTTATACGTTATAGAAAACAAGAGAATATCTTTACCAATAAAGCAAATGTGTCTGTTTTAATTGTAGACACTATTCTACAATGAAAGTGATTCACTAATTGCAGTGATGCCAATTCAATAATGCATAACATTGGCCAATTTATTTAACAAGTAATAAATGTCTTTGCATAAAGGTGATTTAATTTTTGTAAGTTTCTTACTAACTAATGACAAATTTTATTAGAGAAAATCTTTCATAAGTAAGTACCTCACAGTGACGATTAAGTACACACGAATTCGCGGAACTCAAATACTACATTTATAACCATTGTGGTGCTTTAATTTTTGAAGCTGAAATATAATCAATTTGCGGTAAACACTACCATACCTATTAACAAAATTGCTTATTCGTGTGTTTTTGAAGGCCAACATATGATTACAACTTATTGTATAGCGTCGAGTCACCTTGAAACCATGGAGGCTACTTTATTAGTGTAATAATGTTGAGCCTCGGTTGCGATTAATGTTATATAAGAATTTAAAATGAGGCGTAGATGTAGCAATCTGATATGATCTTTAGTTTCGAAATCAAACAACAGGTCTATCTATATATATAATAACGTATTAAAAACGTAACATCCTATAGAGGTCCACTGATGTCCACATACACGACTGTCCACCTACAGGTCTCTTCACTCAAAGGCGAGAGGGTTTTAGGGCAAAGACTAACCACACTGATCCACTGGAGGTAAATAAACTGACGTGCTTATTTGTATTTTCTGACCAGCTTATCCTGGTAGCAATTTTGGGTTATGTGTAGCCCTTGCTACCAGGATAAGCAGGTTCATTTAGGTCAGGTTATTCAATTAACGTATTCTTAGACCAGTGACGATATTAATGACATTGATTATAAACATATCATTCTAAAGTAGTAATGCCCCGCGGTTTTATTAACTTTAAAATGTAAAATAGTAGTTATAGTGGCATAACTACAGTAGGCACACTGAGACGTTGAAAGAACTTGGACTAAAATATCTTTAGCGCAATCGCTTCTTCTGCCGATACTGGATTATGCAGGTCCGTGTTACCCAGATTTGACTGAAGAACTTCTGAATAAGATGGAGCGTCTACAAAATCTATGCATACGATTTGTATTCGGTCTCCGAAAATATGATCACATATCACTTTATCGTCAAGAATTAAAGTGGCTTTCTGTCAGATATCGTAGAAATGTTCGTGGCCTTTCTCTCCTTTACAGCGTTTTATTTTATCCACAGAGTCCCACTTATCTCAAAGAACGTTTTCATTTCTTGTCTGACAGTAAGCCCAATCTCCGTTCTCAATATGAAGACAATCTCAAAACACCCTTCAGTCAAACGCAGATATATAAGAACTCGTTTACCGTGAAATTTGTTGGATTATGGAACTCACTACCATTACGCATACGTCGGTCCGAATCACTACCAATTTTCAAGCATCGTTTAAAGGAATATTACTTATCTCAGGATAACTAAAATACAAAATGATTAAGTTCATAGCTATTGTATATATTACATTTACGCCCATATCATATTATTTACATACGTATATATAAACACGCGCTTACACTCAGGCGCGCACACATGCACACATACACGCGCGCACACACACACACACACACACACACACACACACAACACACACACATATTATATATATATATATATATATATATATATATATATATATTTGTATATATTTTTTTTTATTAATAAATATATGTACATTTTATATGTATTGTATAATTAGTATGTCTTATAGAGATATAACGTTAGTGTCTACTTCTTTGCACCTCCCGCTTCTGCTTACTTCTCCTCTCATCAAAGGTTGCCTGTAAGAGATCGCTATAGCGATAAGGCCGCCTTTGCGCACTTCGCTATCCTTAACAATGTTTATTTCTAAAAGTAACTAATGTATTTGTGTGCAATAAAGTATAAATAAATAATTAAATAAATAACTACAGTAGTTGGACATATGGGATCTCGGACTTTTTTGTAGATATTAATAGATTCTGTAATATTGTAAACCATTTTTTTAGTTCTCTCGTCAATAGTTTCCCCAGCGCACGCCGTGATAGATTTTTTGTGACTAATGAATGGTAAAAAAGTTTTGAAATCGGTCCGATTGTGTTTTGTGAAATCGTCACAAATATACATACATACATAATATACTTTAGATATAGAATTTTTGTATGTGATAATGTTAAAAAAATTTACTAAGTAAAAAATATTATTTATTAAATACCAGCTGAATCCGCGACCTCGTCTGCATGGATTTTTTTTTTTGGTAGCATTTCCATTTATTTAGGCAAATTGGTTTACAAATAAGAAACATACCCTCACTGCCTTTTGAGAGTGAAATTTCAAAATATTTACTTTTGATAGATTCCATTATGTCAAGAAAAGTTTCTGACAAGTATCTGACCAAGTTTTACATACCATAAAAGATATAGTTTGTAAATATGAAGTTTGAATTTTGTTTAAATGTGAAAATTTGAATTTTTTTATTTACGCTCCTGCAACCCTCCTTGCCAAACCAGTTTTTTGGGCAGCATTTTCTTTAATTTAGGCAAAGTAGTCAAAACACCCCCTGCAAACCCCCTTGTGGGTGGAATTTCGTGAAATCCGTTCTTAGCTGACCTCTACTCGGCAAAAAGAATATTTCTACCAAATTTCAAGTCGGTATGCCGTATGGTTTCAGAGATATCGAGATGAGTCAATAGATACCTGGATATCTCTTTTATATATGTAGATAATACTGTTAATATTGCCTCATTGGTCTAGTGGTTAGCTCGCTTCCCTTAAATATACGGCAATCAAGATCACTACATATTTTTAAGAAATCCATAAAAGAATATTTTCTACAGCAGCTATTATATTGTTATTATATTGTTTTTATTTCTATACTTTTACTTATTACATATTATATTGTATTTATTAATCTTTTTATGAGTCAATATGTATGTTATTAAAGTAATTTGTGTATAACGTGTCTGTATATGTATAGGTATGTATGGTAGAGATCGCTACCAAGCGATAGGACCGCCTCTTGTACTCTGCCTTTTTGTAATAGCTATGTATTTGTTTTCTTTTATGATAAGATAACACTAAAAAGGTATTTATAATCAATAAAATTTACAAATTGAGTAATTGAATGAAAAAAATGAAAAGGTTTTAGCAACAGGTTATCATCAGGGCGCTCGCTTCGTTTCCCCGCGCGGGATGCAACGCCGGCGCCGGAAATCCCCGAGATTGGACAAAAATTGAGTGCCTGCCATCATTCTGTTCCCTTCCTACCCCACTGTAACCTACCCGACCCTGTAACCCCTTTCCCGTGTAGAACACATACAGTCATTTCTGACTTCATCCAGACAGATGCCGCGTCAATCGTTTCGATGGAGTCTTGATTTAGCAATAGTTTCTTCTCACTGCAAAATCGATAAGTCGAAGTCCAATTTCTTACGACTTTTGACCTTTGATCTCTTCTCCCCAATTTCAGCGACTCTGAAAAAACCTTCAAGGTAAACCTTTAAATACTTTATTAATTTAATAAAATGCAATAGCTATAGAGTTACGGATCTCCAGTAAATGGTTAAATAAAAAATAGTAGCAGCCCATTAACGTCCAACTGCTGGGCATAGGCCTCCTCACTCATATGAGAGGGTTTTTTAAGAGCATAGACCCACCACGCTGCTCCACTGCGGATTGACAGGCATAGTACACAAGTGTACTCTTTATTCCTTCACTCTCATAGTCCGAGGTGATGGCAATCCGACACGACCGGAGAAAGAGATCAGGTGCAGGACCGACGGCTTAACGTGCTCTCCGAGGCACGGGGGTGGATCACCTCATGTCTGTAGTCGAACGTTCTAACCAATAGACCAATGGGGCAGTCAGTGTTTAATGTCTAATTGAAATTATAGACTTCAAGCCCATGGAAAAAATTAACCAGTGAAATAAATCAACGTGAAAAACGTTTAGAAGGCTAAACTATATCAAAAAATAACTTTGGGCGCTATGTCGTCATTTTTGTTTTACATTTCGTTAGTACACGAGTCAATAACTTTTTTTATCCTAATATTTTTATATGTTACCATTTATAATGTACGCCTATAAGGTACAACGGTAATATTTAAATTTTAATTAGTCATTTGATGTTTTTAAGAAGAAACTCACCGACCATCTGTTGGCAAGTAGTAAATAACATTATAATTGGTAACACAATATAAGCGCTTTTTCTACTGTATTCGAATTTGGCTTGTATACGTGACTTCTATATAAGTGAATAAATGTACACTTGTTATTCCTATGTATAACAGTGAATAGAATAGCTTTCTTAATTAAGATACGACTGTCACATATAAATATTGTTAGTGTATTTAATAAATAAATAAATAACATAATATAAAAAAAGTGTCCGTACATAAATTTATGACATTACAGCAGTAATAACTCGGTAAATCCTGAAATATGGATGCTGTAAAATCATAAATTTATTTACGGCAACTTTGTTTTGATATAATGTTATTAAATATTACAGTTATACCTTATAGCCGTACATTATATGTGGTAACAAATAAAAATATTAGGATAAAAGAAAATATTTACTCGTGTACTCACCTGTACCGCTCAGAAATGACGACATAGCGCTCAAAGTTATTTTATGATATAGTAACATTCTTCTAAGCGTTATTCACGTTGGTTCATTTCACTGCATAATTTTTTCAATGGGCTTGTAGTCTATATGTTGTTATTGTCTTTGTTAAAATAATGTTTTATTTTCGTATTGTATTAATAAAATATTATAACGATAAATCGACATACATAGAGCTATAATGATAATAAATGTTTTTCAAAAGGATTTTTAGGCAAGCATAACATTTGTAATCCTATGTAAGACTCATCCGGGACACCAGGGTTGAATACGAATACAGGCGGAAGTCCTTGCGGCAACTTACCAGTACAGGGTTGCCGGGAGGGCTGGAGAAGATCAGTGTCTCGATTTTGGCGATGGTTAGGGCTCGTGCTGACAGGGTTCTAATTCAAGTGTGGAAGCAGGAGCTCGAATCCCCAATTGCAGATATGAACACGGTGGAGGCAATTCGTCCTCGCCTAGAACAATGGCTATCTAGGCAGCACGGATTGCTTTCTTTCAGACTGGTGCAGGTGCTGACCGGACATGGATGTTTCGGTAAGTACTTGCACCAAATTGCGGGACGTGAAGAATCACACGTCTGCCGTCGGTGTGGTGCGGTTGTCGATACGGCGGATCACACTTTGGCAGAATGTCCGGCATGGGAACCGCAACGTCATCCTCTGGTGTCACTGATTGGAGAGGATCTCTCATTGCCAATTATAATCGTCTCAATGCTTGGCAGTGAGATAGGATGGAATGCAGTTGCCTCCTTTTGCGAGGATGTCATCTCGTTGTGGGAGGCAATGGAGAGAGAAAGGGAAAGTGCTGCTCATGCCCCGCCCCTGCGAAGGCGGTGGCCGGGTGGTAGAAGGCATTTTTTTGAACGCCTTTGCCTCCTCCTTATACCATTCTTTGCCGGTTGCAACGGGAAGTGTGAAAGCGTAAGGGAGCCTCTGACACTTCTAATTCAGGTTGATGAGGGTGTCGCTGGCTTTTATTGGGTATTCTAGCTAAACTAGCGAGTGCCACACTCTCTGCTCTAGTGGTAGGGGTGCGTAAAAAAAGGGTTGAATACAAAAGCTGAACTCTTGGTGCCTTACTCATGGATAATGTGGGTTCCGCTGAGTTCTAGTGGGTATTGCTAGGTCTCTTTCACCGCCGTGTCCCACACTGATGATCGGTCAGGATTAGTACGTAAAATGCATTACCCAGCAACAAAAAAGCACTACATTTGTTGTGCTTCTTGTTGAAATAAACTATTGTAAGGAAACCCGTACATCTTTCACTTTTACTTTACAAAAAACCGCCAAATCCCTGTAAAATATCGTGTGATACGTAATTTCATTCAAACAGTGTGTCTCAGTAGAAAAATCTTTAATTCTAAGATGTAAAATTTGCTCTAAAAATTATCTAGCTATGTTATACTAATTGAACAAAATGTATACAGTTGGACCGGTTTTGATGATATTTTGTGCGTATATTCAATAAGGGTTTAAAATGCTCATTAAATCAGATAAATAACTGATTTTACCATAATTCTATGGAGTCAGAGACTTAATAGTCGACACCGCCAGAAACAGCTGTTAAAATTTATAACAACCCGTTAGCATTGCAATATAAGCATGCTATTCTAACACTAAGAAGTATTCGAGTTTTTTCTTAGCAAAATGCTTTCCAAACCATAAATGCAGTTTTCAGACACATTCTTCAATCCATACGTCAAAGTTTCAATAATAAAAATAACACATTCCTATACGACATATTAAGGAATGTATTAGGGGTCGACTTTTTAAAGCCGATGCTTACGTAAATGGACTCTACGGCGACCTTTTAATGTCATTGTTAAACAATAAGTACGTAGTTGTATAAAAAGCACTAGGTTTAATAACTACATTGCGCTTTGTGTAATAAAATGCGCTTGTTGTTTTTGTCACTAGTTCATCGGCTGGAAAAGCATACATTGTACAGTGGAGTTTACGGTTACTTTGCTTTTGAAGACGTTACAGATAATTGTAGATAATAAGCATGATTATAAATTATTTATGTAGGAGCATTTGCGAAGGTTTATTTTTATACACACGGAACGATGATAGTTTTTCAAATTAAATAATACGATGGTCTCTAGAGTGAACTTTTATATAAGGTAAGGTAAGTAACAGCCCATTAACGTCCCACTGCTGGGCACAGGCCTCTTCACTTATATGAGAGAGGGTTTTTGCAGCATAGACCCACCACGCTGCTCCACTGCGGATTGGGAGGCATAGTACACAAGTGCACTCTCTATTCCTTCACTCTCATAGTCCGATGTGACGGTAATCCAACACAACCGGAGAGAGATCGGACGCAGGACCGACAGCTTAACGTGCTCTCCGAGGCACGGGGGTGAATCCCACCACCAACTTCCCAACTTCGGGCAAATATTGAGAAAATCTGAATAGAAAACTCAATATCCTTTTTTGGAATGGCCTGACTCGGGACTCGAACCCAGGACCTCATGTCTGTAGTCGAACATGCTAACCACTAGACCAAAGAGGCAGACACTTTTACATAATTTGACGTTTTTTGTAAAATTCCCATAGTTATAGACAGACACCACGTCCTTCCACTTGCCATGATGCTTGCCTTCTCATTCGCTTCCTACATTCTCATTTAACTTTTAATACAAGTTAGTCGGTTAAGAGTACTCTTGACCTGGCCCTTATCTAAAATGTATTGGATTTGGTCAAGGAACGTTCGCCTTGGCCTTTCCCTTCCAACTTTCCTATTTACTCTTGACTCATAAATCCTTATAGTCACTCTTCTTTCATTCATTCTCTCTACGTATCCATACCATCGTTTTTTAAATCATATATGCTAAAATAAACACATAATTAGATAGATAGGTAGTATGCTTTATTGAACACCACAAGAGAAACAATAAAAATACAACGACTTAACTTAAATAATTCTAGTGTACAATGGGCGGTCTTATCGCTAGTTAGCGATCTCTTCCAGACAATCCAACGTATTGGGAGACCGTCAGAGAAAAAAGTAGGCGGTGTTAATAAATAAATAGACATACTCATATCACTTAGAATATAAACATACACACATACATATATATATATATATATATATATATATATATATATATATATTTAACACAGTTTTATCCATGTCTAAATTAAACAAAGTTAACATTATTCCGATAAAGACAGATAGTGATTCACTACATGCTCCTTAAATGTGGAGATACTCTTCGTCGGCACGACGCGTATTAGGAGTATCGGTCCGTATTAATACACAGTACAGAAGAGTGATAATGTGCAAGTTCCGGCGAAGTCTGATTGGAAGCCACTTGAGCTTTGAACGAAATTTTGATATATGGTCATATTTGTGATATATGGTCATATTTGCGCAAGCCAAATATGCGCCAAGCCGAATGGCGCTATTTTGAAGTCGCTCAAGTTTATTTAACTGCTCCTCAGTGAGTTCGGGTAAGCTTGCGTCAGCATAGTCGAGAATACTGAAAAGTAAGGACTGTGCTAGCATAATTTTGGTGGGAATGGAAAGGAAACGTTGTAGCCGTGATTTCACAGCGCCAAAAAACTTTATGCTGGTTTCCCTAATATGATTGGACCAAGTTAATGAAGCATCCAGATAAACCCCTAGATTCTTAACGGTCTGGCTGAAGGGTATTGTGACTCCATCATAAATCGTGGATGGAATGGTACTCCAGTCAACTCTTGAAATAAAACCTCGACTACCAAAAATTATCGACTGCGATTTAATAGGGTTTATCTTAATTCCATAGGATTTGCTCCAGAGCCGAATGCGGTCCAAATCAGAGTTGACGATTGATATGGCAGAGGTTAAATCATCAAGAGTGGACTGGCTATATATTTGGAGATCGTCTGCATACAGGTGGTAGAGAGAACATAAATTTTGGGTAATAGAATTGATGAAAACTGCAAAGAGTAATGGTGACAACACGCCACCCTGAGGTACTCCTGTTCGGACATCGCTCCACGATGAAAAGATTTCATCTATGCGGATGCGCTGCCGACGGCCCCTCAGGTAATTCTGAAACCAGTCCAGTGCGGATGGAGATACGTTAAAGGAATGCAATAGACCTAACAGTATATCATGATCAACTGAATTAAAAGCGTTGCTAAAGTCAAGCATGGTTAATACTGTAAGATGCTTCTTATCCATTCCCATTCTAATGTCATCAGATACTTTGACTAGAGCGGTAACCGTACTATGACCTGAACGAAAACCAGATTGCAGAGGGTTAAGGAGGTTACTTTTGGTTAGGAACAGGCTGAATTGGTGATGGACACATTTTTCTAGGACTTTGGATAAGAATGGCAGAATGGAAATAGGACGGAAATCAGATAAGGAGGATGCGTTAGAACATTTAGAAAGAGGAGTTATTTGTGCATCCTTCCAAGCTTCGGGAAATTCGCCACAGGATAAATATTGATTGATGATATTGGTCAAGACTGGGGTAATAACATCAAGGATGGGAAGAATCATCTTACAGCTAACGCAGTCGGTACCAATGGTATTAGATGAGACAGCCAGAATATTCCTTGTAACGTTACATTTAGCACCTGGTCGGAAGGTAAACGGAGGAAAATCTGGAGTTGCCTGTGATAAAAGGATACTTAATGTATTTGCTTTTTCGGCAGCATCTATAGAATCAGATGTTGAAAAATGTTTATTCAGGGCCTCTATGTCCGCAATATTAGAAGAAGAGTTACGAGATTTTTTACCAACTCCTAAAGATTTAAGAAATTTCCAGACTTTAGCTGAGTCGCCGTTTTCGACAGATTTATGAATATGGCGTCGTTGTGCGTCTCTACATGCTGTATTACAACGATTCCGTGCTTTGGTGTAACGCTTTCGGTTATTGTCAGATTCTTTACTTTTCATTTTATGTTTAGCTTCATTTTTTTAAGGATCAAATGTTTTAGACTATCATTTAACCAAGGTTCAGGCAAATGTTTAAGTTTAATTGGTTTGATAGCTGATTGATTAGCGTGTTAAATAATTCTACTTTCCTATTAACAGAATTTTCTAGAAAGACAGGAGACCAATCTAATGTTTCAGCATCTTCGCGTAGACTGTCCTCGTCCATTCCACCAAAATTACGTACGTATTACGTATAATTAGTACAAAAAGTAGAAAAATAGTAAGGTAAGGTATGTTGCAGCCCTTTAATTGCTGGGCACAGGCCTCCTCACTCATAGGAGAGAGGGTTTTTAGAGTATAGAACAACACACAGCTCTATTGCCGCTTGGCAGCATAGTATATAAGTGCACTCTCTATTCCTGAGAGAGCCTGTCTGAGAAATCAGACGCAGGACCGACGGCTTAACGTGCTCTCCGAGGTACGGGGGTGGAGCACGCCGCTAACTTCCCAACTTCAGGCAATTTCTGAGAAT
This sequence comes from Elymnias hypermnestra, assembly GCA_015832385.1. NCBI lineage: Eukaryota > Metazoa > Arthropoda > Insecta > Lepidoptera > Nymphalidae > Elymnias > Elymnias hypermnestra. The sequence goes on along the minus strand of JACTOM010000493.1, from coordinate 2,629,598 downwards.
TTCTGAACGGAAAACTCAATATAGAGTTTTTAATTCACCTGACCCGGATCTCGAACCTAGGACATCTGTAGCCAAAATCACGATTTTATAGAAAACCCAAACCAAATATATAAAACTGTTTATAATATTAGAATAAATAAACAAAACCTTTTTTGATTAAAAGTATCGAAAAATTATCACAGAACCATCTTAAAGAATAAAATGGTATGTTTTTTTTAACCGCTTCTAAAGTTTTATTTATTTTCGACTTGACTTTAAACTATTATAATCAACTGTTCATATGAAACGGTTATCATATTGTATTTAATTACTTTCTCTTTATAATTTCTTTACACAATCATGCGGATATTTACATTTAAAAAACACAAATGCTTCTCTATCGGGTGTGGATTCCACAGCCTTCCGATCCTTATAAGTCAGTCAACATTCACCCAACGAGGCGTGAAGTTAATGTAATTTAACCAGTTTTTAATAATTTTTTACTACATTTCATAATTAACGGCATAACATTGTTTATATGCAACACACCGGCCTTAAATTTAAAATGCACATAAATTTTCCAATATATCGTGTACTCAGTAATTTGATATAAATATCATAATAAAAGTAAAGCCTTTATTATAATATTTAGGGACTTAATTTAGTTGTAATTTCATGCAGATGCGTATTATAAAAAATAAACAACGCAAAATTATATTACGCCTTTATTAACTGCCGAGTATGTCAAAGAGGTAATTATATTATTATTTAAAAAGCAATTTATTCTAAAAATTTTAAAGTATACCATTACAGCAAAGACATGCCGCCGAGCAAGGTATTAGCATTATGGTACGATGCTGTGTAAAAACTGTAAGAGGTAAATTACCTCAAAATTAGCTCTTTTTACGCGGCAGACAGGGTGGGTCAATAAAAGTCTTTTTAAAGGAGAGAGAGAGAGAGATACAATAGATAACATAACTTAATCATAGGGTACAAAAAGGCGGCCTTATCGCTAAGTAGCGATTTCGACCAGGCAACCTTAGGGTTAGACAAATTCGTTACGGAAATGGGTAGGTGGTGTAGTAAATAGATACATAAAAAATACATACTAATAAATTTACATACGAACTCAAAAATACATATTATAATAAACGAATATATATAATTATATACATAGTAGTTCAAGTGCACAAGGAGAGGTGGTGAACCTTGACGAGATTTTTAAAAACATTGAAAGAAGTAACCTCTCTGATCATTAGAGGTAGCTCATTCCATAATTCGATCCCTTGTACCGTAAAGGATTGCCCAAAGAACATAGTTTTATGGGAATTAAGTAGTTATTAAAGGAATCTTTTATTGCCTATTAAACCTGGTTGCCGCCCAGCACTGGTGGTAGTGGTGCGATTGTAGTTGGTGCGTACTCTGGACACTCTCCTCTGGAACATCCGAGGTGATGGTCCGTATATGTGGAGTTACTCAGCACGCGTGGTACTCCGACCATAGGAAGTCACTATGCACGCGTATTATTCCTTGGCCCTGCCGTAAACCTGAAATGCCGGAGGACAGGCATTATAGCCATGTCCTGCTTCCTGCCAGTGACTCGCCTAGACCAGCGACTAGACAAACACAGCAGCAGAAAACAGGACAGATTAGACACAAGGCAATAAAATTGCCTCATTGGTCTAGTGGTTAGCATGTTCGACTACAGACATGAGGTCCTAAGTTCGAGACCCGAATGGGGCCAATTCAAAAACCTATATTGAGTTTTCTATTAAGATTTTCTCAATATTCGCCCGAAGTTGAGAAGTTGGCGGTGTGATCCACCCCCGTGCCTCGGAGAGCACGTTAAGCCGTCGGTCCTGCGCCTGATCTCTCTCCGGTCGTGTCGGATTCCCGTCACATCGGACTATGAGAGTAAAGGAATAGATAGTACAATTGCTGTGTACTATGGCTGCCAATCCGCAGTGGAGCAGCGTAGTCGGTCTATGCTCTAAAAACCCTCGCTCCTTGGAGTGAGGAGGCCTGTGCCCAGCAGTGGGACGTTAATGGGCTGCTACTTATTTACTTACTTACAATAAAATTAGAAACTCACTCCAGCGGGTTAAGTGTGGCGTTATGTCGCACAGGTCACAGATATATTACGGCCAATAATGACGTACGAAGGACCGTACGTTACCGCTAACAACTATTACTACTACCTACTTATTATATTATTCTTAAGTACAACGTTACATAGGTTATCGCACTACCATCTTAAACTGTATCATCACTTAGCACCAGGTCACATTCAAGCGCTTACCTGCTATCTTAAAATGAATATGCATAATGTAAATATCAAGCATAAAAAAGTCACTCGACAACTTTGCTAACTTTATATATTATTAGTGGCAAATTTACTGTTTTAAGTCCTAGTTTCAAGTTGCATCCTATGTTATAATATAAGTATATTGTATGTTTCCTAAATATAAATACATATCGCGACAAATAAATAATCCCAAAGGCCCACAGCCATTGACACAGGATATTGCATTCTGATTACATATTGACACATATTTTGTGGGTTGTTTGTGGGTAGATATTGACACCAGAAGCTTATTAACTTACTTTTGTTTAGTTGCTAAAGGATTAACGCTTGCCAGACTTACGAATCTAACTTCTATGATAAAAATTTAAACATATGTAATTAATATCGAATCATTATCTTAAAAATAAACTTTTATCCAATCACTAATACGGTTTTTGAACGAGATGAATCTATGATGAATGGCAATATTTTGATAGATGGGGAACAAGTGGGAGAGGTGAAAGAATTTGTATACTTGGGATCTAAATTTACAAAAGATGGAACATGTGAAAGTGATATTGAAAGGAGAGTGAATGCAGGGAATATGGTAAATGGTGCTCTGCACGCATTTATGAATAGTCAGATGGTGTCTCAAAGGGCTAGACTGGCTGTGCATGCTGGAGTGTTGGTGCCAACACTTATGTATGGTAGTGAAAGTTGGGTGTGGCAGAAGAATCACAAAAGTAAAATAAATGTGGTAGAGATGAGAGCGTTGAGAGGCATGACTGGATTAAAACTGAGTGACAGAGTAAGAAATAGTGTGATAAGAGAACGTTGTGGTATAAAAGAAGACGTAGTGACCAAAATTGAGAAAGGTATGCTTAGATGGTTTGGGCATGGAGAATGAACGAAAGGAGACTGACAAAAAGGATTTATGAGTCAAGAGTGAATGCGAAAGTTGGAAGGGGAAGACCAAGGCGAACGTTGCTGGACCAAATCCAGGACATTTTAAGTAACGGCCAGGTCAAGAGTACTCTAAACCGACGAACTCGTATGAAAGGTTTAATGAGAATGAAAGAAGCGAAGGAGATATGCAAGGATCGTGGCAAGTGGCAGGATGTTGTCTCTGTCTACCCCAATGGGAATGAGGCGTGATGCTATGTATGTATGTACGCTCGTATGTAATACGGTTTTGTTTTAATGTGGGTCTGAGTAATTACCTTAACTGACATGATAGCGGTTGTAGTATGATTTTGTAATGTCTTCTGGTAATTTATTGTACATTTGAGCTCCTTGAAATAAAATAATAGTTTGGCCACATCTGCTTCGCGGAAAATATAAGCTTATATCGTTAGCATTTCTTGGTTTAATTTTTTGGACTAGATTTTTTTTGTTAATGTTATCTGTGTGAGTCTATGCTCTAAAAACCCTCTCTCCTATGAGTGTGGAGGTCTGTGCCCAGCAGTGGTACAACAGTTACTTTAATGCTTAGTATCCATACTTCTTACCTTAAAAATGGCATTAAAACCCTACATTGTAACATAATCAATAAAATTTGAATCTATTTATTGCTGAAACTGCTGAAGAAAGAAAACTTCTGAAAGTTTTCATATGTTTATCATGTAACAGGTTATATTTTTCAACAAAGTACTTTTCAAATAAGCCGCTCAATTATTGTCAATGAACATTACAATAAATTTTTATCTCGGCGCGTGACAAACTTGTTACGGTACATGAATTAATGTCAATACTAACAAATCATCCGGCCAGTGCTTTAAAAGAATTATCTTCAAGTGGACAACGTCGCACGCAATTATAAACATGTTACTTAACTGCCTCATTGGTCTAGTAGCATGTTCGACTACAGACATGAGGTCCTGGGTTCGAGTCCCGGGTCGGGCAAATTAAAAAAAATCAATATTGAGTTTTCTGTTAAAATTTTCTCAATATTTGCCCGAAGTTGGGATGTTGGCGGTGTGATCCACCCCCGTGCCTCGGAGAGCACGTTAAGCCGTCGGTCCTGCGCCTGATCTATCGCCGAATAGAGAGTGCACTTGTGTACCATGCCTGCCAATCCGCAGTGGAGCAGCGTGATGGTTCTATGCTCTAAAAACCCTCGTTCCTCGGAGTGAGGAGGCCTGTGCCCTGCAGTGGGACTTACTAACACGTGTCGAAAGTGCTACATCTTAATAAAGTAGCAGTGGATTAAAATATACGATATCTAAAAATTTCTTATGATATTAATAAAAGCAGAAGTTGTGTTGTTAGCTTCTTATCGGCATTATTTTAATTGCTGACAGGATAGCGCTTGACTGTGATTACACCTGATGCTTACTGATGATACAGTCTAAGATGGAAGCGTGATAATCAGCTAAGAGACAACTTATGGTTTCTACACAGCATTATACTAGAACACACCATTGCTAGGCGGTACATGTTTGCTAGTAGGGTGGTAATTAGCCTCAGTAGAAGTCTCCCACCACTTGTTTGGGTCTCGACAGGTGTGTCACCTCGATCATGGCTAGTTACCACCAACAAAGCCAAACAAGATATGTATGGCACAGCCCTGTATCTAAACCATAAGAGGTAAATTGCCTCTTACCACATTAGCGCGCTTGAGTTTTACACTGTATCATCACTTAGCATCAAGTGTAATCACAGTCAAGCGTTATCACGTCAGTTAAGTAGTAAGTAAGTAGTTACTTAGACCCACATTACAACAAGACCGTATTTGTGACTGAATAATAGTTTATTTTTAAGATCTTGACTCGATATTAGTTGCATATTTTTATTTTTTTATAATTTTTACGATATTGCAGTTACATTTGCAAGTTTATAATTTGGAATGAAATAAAGCCTTAATATTTCATAAAATCATAATCAAAACTATTGGGTTTTACAAATAAATTAATGTATAAAAATTACAAAATGTCTAATTTTTCTTGGAATTCACCTTAATTTACATAATAAACCTAAAAAAACAATAATAGGAAGTCTAAAGTGGATTAATTGTGTAACTAATTAGTAAGTATCACAAAATCGATGTCGCTATTATGTACCTTTTAAGGGATGAAAGAACAGTGACAAAATTTCATAAGTTTTTTTTGCGGGTAGAGTGGTAAATTAGAAAATGCAATTTCCTAAATTCGCTCCACCTGGGAACGAATCCGGGAGCTCTGCTAGAAAATTGATTAGTTGCTCTTCTGCACCAGCGAGGCCGTCAAAACTCAGTCACACTATAGTATCTCAGTACCAAATTTACCATAAAGTTAGACGTGAAATCAGGTTAAATGTATGCACATTTGTCAGTTTAAATAAAAATCTTTTTTCTCGGTCACTAAAAAAATAGATTTTCAACGTATTTGGATTTCTCTTACATTTAATCTTGTAAAGCTTGTGGTTTGTAAGGCTATTAAAAAAAAATAAAAGCTAAGGTAAGTAGCAGCCCATTAACGTCCCAATGCGGGGCACGGGCTTCCTCACTTATATGGGAGAGGGTATTTAAAGTATAAACCTACCACGCTGCTCCAGTGCGAACCAGCAAGCATAGTACACAGATGCACACTCTATTCCTTCACTCTCATAGTCCGATATAACGGAAATCTGACACTCGTGGAGAGAGATCAGGCGGAAAACCGACGACTTCGGGCAAATATTGATGAAATCTTAATAGAAACCTCAATACCTTAAGAAAATCTAAATAGAAGCCCAGGACCTCATGTCTGTAATCAAACATGCTAACCGCTAGACCAATGAGGCAGCAAAAATGAATTATTTATCTTAGTTTCATATTGTTAAGATTCTCGCAGTGATATTTCGAAACTTAACAACAATACCACTTTGTTAAGGAAAGCGGAAAAAATGAACATAACCCTCCTACACAATATTCGCAAAGTGATTTAGGGGAGGCCTTGTGTTGAAACTCAATAAACTCGATTGAGTCTGCGAAGGGACACCGCAACCTCTCCAATCTTGCTTTATGCATTTCAATCATCGAAATACAATAGCTAACGTCTACAGAAACATACAACTTAAATAAAAAACATACTTTGCTTTTTCAACGTTTCGATTAAACTTTTTTATTAAATTTTACATATAAACATGGCGATTGGCTTTTTGAACAACATTTCTTTACGTATCATAGAAATTGTTTTAATTAACGCGTTTCTAAGTGCGCGAGTGTGCATTTTTATTGCAAACAGGTTAGCGCTTGACTATGATCACACCTGTTGATGAGCGATGATGATATATTATTAAATACAATGGCGCTAATCTGGTAAGAGGCAATGCAACTCTCATGGCTTTTATAGCTTGGGGGTAACAAACCAATGACGAAGCCTCCCACCAGTCTAGACTCAAATAAATTAGAAAATGTAATTTCCTAAATTCGCCCCACCAGGGAACGAACCCAAGACCTTAGCAAAGCGTTTGCTCACATCACCGCGCCAGAGAGGCCGCCAATGTGTGTATACGTAACTGAATTCTTAATCTATATTTACTCGTATGTAATGTGTTTTATACTATATTAGGAACCCTTATTGGGTATAGTAAATTAGTAAGTAGCAGCCCATTAATGTTCCTCTACTGGGCATTTATAGAAGAGAGGGTTTTTGGAGCATAGAACCACGACGCTGCTCCACTGCTTGTTGGCAGGATTGGGTATAGGCCTCCCCCAATTCCTTTCCAATGTGTATTTGCAAAATCATCACTCCACCGTTATTTATATACCTAGTCCGGTCATTCTATTACAAATGCATGTTTTTAATGAAGTAATGTAATATTATTAAAATTTATACCTACATTAGTCTCAGCAAAAAATTTTAAAAGATTTGGAATGACCACCTTTCGCTTTTATACAGGCCTTTAATCACAAATCTAGAATTAGCGAATTACTAACTTTCTTGTGGCTCCAAAGATTTATTAAGAAACTCAATATCAACATGTCATTTCCTCTGGTTTGGGCTAGATGAGGGTCAGTCTTTTGCTAATATAAAGTGCGGAACGTTGGCTTCAATCTAAGCTTGGGCAGTTCGTGCCTTGTAACACTGGAAAGTCCACGGTATATTTTTAAAAAGTATATTGCTGAAGTTTTCACTCCATTTTCATAAAAATGTAGTTTTGTGGCTCCTTGATAACACGCTCCACCAATCCATCAGTGACGCAGAATCCTGACTACGTTATACCTATCCGACCATTTGAGCAGCATTCCTTTATAACTGTGAGTGTACACTATCATTTTGCTTATTGTAGGGGTTAGCGTTACCCGCTTCCGTGGGATTAACCAAAGTCAGGTTCCAACCCTCCATACCCCACACGTGATCCCTGGGTGGTGCCAAATGGGTAAGAATCCACATGGTGGTAGGCTGCGGCCGTGGCTATGATTACCACCCTGCAAGCAAAGACGTGCCGCCAAGCGAACTCTCGTGTTCCGGTACGATGCTATGTAGAAGCCATAAATGAGGAGTGGGTGTGTACAGTAGCACTGCAATTAAAGACAAGTTCCGTCTTTCAATGGAGAGGTGTCGGTGGTCTCAATCTAGAGGGTAGCGGGATCCGAAGCGCGGTACACCCTAGGCTGCATCAATATTTAACATCAGGTTTGATTGCAGCCAAGCGCAGGCCTGTTACGAATTAAAAAAAAAACGTTCTTGGTAAAGAGGATATTTCGCTACAGAAGGCGTTATGATCGATCCCGTCAATTGTAAAGATTGATTTAGGTTATATCTTGTATATCATCGAGCTTCAGGTCTTTCTTTATAATACGCGACGGAGTCCTAGCGGGAATTTTCTTGTAATAAGATTTTTTGCTTCCTAAAGGGGTGTCGACAAATTCTGGATTTAACAGCCTTTATAGTTCTAACACACGTCCGCCACGAGCCTTTCTGGTCTTCGACGGAACAAGTCTTGTTATATCTGTGAAATGACGCAAAATCGAAAGAAGTGTGTAAAATATACGTGTTTCAAAATCGAATCAATTAAAAAGTTGAAAAAAGAAGTTTTTTTATGTAACAGTATTTACGGTTTATAGTTTTATAAAAGTATAATAGCTCAATCCTAATTATACGAATCGTTAATTCATTACACGGATTATTACATTGCATGTATGTACCCAATAAAAGAAATTAGCTAATCGCCACTCTATCCTTATAATATGAGTTTATTACAATTGTGAGTTTGTTTGTTAGGTTTCCTTTGTTTGTTTAAGCTGAAAGAAAAGTAAGAAAAAAGAAAAAGACCTTCATTCTGCATTGTACAGTAATAAATAATTTCTGTTAAGAAATTTAATAATATATAACAAAAGAGAATAATAAACTGCAATAACAAAAGCATTCTTAAAAACTAAACTTAGATGCAGAAAATGTCTGCTGATATTATATAAACAGCTGATATTACAAAAATTAATTACGGTAAAAAAAATTATGCGTGTGCGTAGAAAGTACACATTTCAGAAGTGAAACTTCTTTGGCAAACAAATTTTTAAGTATTGTTTATATTTAAACAAATGTAAAACTTTAGATTTCCGAGACATAGGGGAGGAAAAAAGAAAAATATATTGGGAATTTCATTAAAATATATCGAAAATTAATACAAATATTTTATTGAAATCTCAAATAACGAATTTTAAATAAAAATGCCACGTGTTATTTGTCAATATTAGGAATTATGTTTTTGAATTTAAAATTTAGAAAAGAGATTTTATGAAAAATATATTAAATGACGAGTGGCAAAAATAAAATGCCACATGTTATTTGTGAATATTAAAACTGCCTTACCTTGAAACGGATTATCATTAACACGCTGCACATCTTTGTAACGCTAATCACGGGTTTCATCAGTAAAAATTTTACACTCATGCGCCTAAAGAAGTTACACTTCAAAAAGAAATACCTTCAGAAAAAGAATAAAGAATTACGAGGGCAGCGCCGCGGGAAAAAGCTAATATACAGTAACTACAGTAGTAATCTAAAACAAACATCCGAAATATAACAATCAGTTATTGCAGAATAACCAGTTTGTTTAATAACTTGTTATACGGCCCAGAATACGCAACAATGTATCGTTTTTTTCGTAATTGAAAATAATAACAATATTTATGTGTACAGAAACAGTGTGTTATGACAGTAAGAACTGCCTCATTGGTCTAGTGGTTAGCATGTTCGACTACAGACATGAGGTCCTGGGTTCGAGTACCGGGTCGGGCCAATTCAAAAATCAATATTGAGTTTTCTATTAAGATTTTCTCAATAATTGTCCGAAGTTGGGAAGTTGGCCCGAAGTTGTGATCCACCCTCGTGCCTCGGAGAGCACATTAAGCCGTCGGTCCTGCGCCTGATCTCTCTCCGGTTTTGTCGGATTCCAGTCACATCGGACTATGAGAGTAAAGGATTTGAGAGTGCACTTGTGTACTATACCTGCCAATCCGCAGTGGAGCAGCGTGGTGGGTCTATGCTCTAAAAACCCTCGCTCCTCGGAGTGAGGAGGCCTGTGCCCAGCAGTGGGACGTTAAAGTGCTTCTACTTACTTACTTCTTACTGCAATTTATTTGACGTGAACACGTCTTAAAAATCGCATCCATAGGCAATTAAATTGGTTTGGTAGCTACCTATCTATCACCTCTGTCCGAAATTCAATTACACCACTGGATAGCTAACTGCAGCATGGAGTGCGCCAGGGAGATGTTATGTCCCCGAAGCTCTTTACTGCGGCGTTGGAGGACCTGTTTAAACTTATGGAGTGGAACGGACTGGGCATCAACATCAACGGCGAGTACATCACTCATCTACGGTTTGCCGACGACGTGGTCATTATGGCAGAGACTCTGGAAGATCTCAATGCAATGCTCGATGACCTCAGCAGAGCTTCTCGACAGGTGGGCCTAAAAATGAACATGGATAAGACGAAAGTTATGTCCAATATCCATGTTCCGCTCCACCCAGTCATCGTTGAGAACTCTACACTCGAAATTGTTGACGAGTATACATACCTGGGACACATAGTCCAGCTAGGTAGGTCCAATTTCGAGAAAGAGGTCAACCGCCGAATCCAACTCGGTTGGGCAGCGTTCGGGAAGTTCCGGAAGACTTTTTCGTCCAATATCCCTCAGTGCCTGAAGACCAAAGTCTTCGAACAGTGCGTGTTGCCAGTGATGACCTACGGTTCTGAGACGTGGTCGCTGACTATGGGCCTCATGCGGAAGCTCAGAGTCACTCAGCGTGCGATGGAGAGGGCTATGCTCGGAGTTTCTCTACGCGATCAAATCAGAAATGAGGAGATCCGTAGCAGAACCAAAGTCACCGACATAGCTCTACGAATCGCGAACCTGAAGTGGCAATGGGCGGGGCACATAGTCCGACGAACCGATGGACGTTGGGGTCGGAAAGTGCTGGAATGGCGACCCCGCACTGGACGACGCAGTGTAGGAAGACCCCCCACAAGGTGGACCGACGATATAAGGAGGATCGCCGGTAGCCGCTGGAGCCAGGCGGCACAAGATCGGGTCTTGTGGGCATCATTTCGTGAGACCTATGTCCAGCAGTGGACGTCCATCGGTTGAAGCGACGACGACGACGACTGGATAGCTAAAGAATCAAAGAATTTAATACGCTAAGGACTGTAGCACATCGCGCACAGCGGAGGGGGAAGCTCTTACCTGTTACGATACGTATTCACGTACAACAAACGATCGTGTCCATAACGCAGACTCATCCCATTTCTAAGCATGAGTTTCATTAAGAGAAGAAGAATAAGCATGATTTCTGCTGTCAACATTGTTGACTGTGCTGTACTTAGACGATAGAAACGCGTGGGAGTGAATTGCTCTAATTCGAATTAAAATATAGTAAAGTAATATGATATTGTAATGGTGATGGTACCAAAAAAATACCCGACTGAGTTTGTTATGGGTTCTTCTTGGATCAGGGCGCGAAGGAACCCTCGTAACTTTAGATTTTAAGCCGTTCTTGAGTACCATCATCAGACGTATATTAGAATCAGAGTGTGGAAAAAAAATATATAATTTGACGATTCAAAAGTGCTGTAATATGCCTACTTGAATAAAGATATTTTTGATTTTTGAAGTTGCGTAAGTCAGTTAGTTTATTTATAACTAGCTGAACCCACGACTTCGACTGCGTGGAATGTTTTTTTGGTAGCATTTTCATTAATTTAGACAAATTGTTTTACAAATACATATAAATACTTCAATGACCTATTTGCTGTGTATTACTGCAATATCGTCATGCGTCAATAGTTAACACCCCCGCAATCCCCTTGCGGGTGGAATTTCGTAAAATCTGTTCTTAGCTGATCTCTACTCGTCAAAAGGAATAATCCTACCAAATTTCAAGTCTCTACGCCTTATGGTTCCAGAGATATCGTGATGAGTCAATAGATACCTGGATATATGTTATATGTATATAGACTAGCAATCATCGAACTATAGATTTATTTCTCTAAACATAAAAATTTATTTCACTTAATTTTTAATAACTTCCTTTCGGATTACTAGATAAACGCTTACGTTCAGATTTTACTTAACAACGAATAATATCTAAGTTTATTTTAAAATTCATCGCCATTTATGTAGAATATCCGACATCAGCAAATTTAGAAATACTCCATAGGTATTGAAAATTTCTTATATTCAAGGAGGTAATTAAAGAATACTTTATATTGCTCTAGTAATTTTTTGCTTTAAAAGATAAAAACTGTATAGGTATATCGGTGGGCATCATTGGTATCCTTGGAATATGAATTTAAAATGCAAAAAAATTTGTTACAGTGGCATAACTACAATAGTTGGAGATAGGACATCGCGAACTTTTATGTAGATATAAATACGTTCTATAATACTGTAGAACTTTTTTTATTTTATCTTCAATAGTTATCGCAGCGCACGCGATAAAACATTTTTTGTTTTGCACCTTGGGTTACATAAATGCATTTTTATTAGGGATCCCTATATTTTTGAGATAGTAAAATAGCCTATGTCGCACAATGAAATGCAGCCATCTAACACAAACGTTTCCTATTTATAATATTAGTGTAGATTTACGAGTGCATTGCTTTTTGCGACTGAAGTTTAGAGAATGTAAGGTTACCGTAAGAATTGGAATGCTTACGGTAACCTTACATACATACATAAAATATTATTGTCTAAGATCATTACAGAGAAAGAGAGCATTATTTTAGAAAAAAAGTTTTGTCAATCGATCCAGTACAAACACAATTAAACTTTTAATACTTGTGTATTCGTAAATTGAAATCGGGCCATATCTTGCAACTGTTTTACCGGGTGGCTTTCAAAGGACAGCATATAAAAGCCCTAATAACACGTAGCCCCCGGCAATAGAGCAGTGGGTGAGCCCCTGTCCCAATTTCATAACAATATTAATTTATATTTAAACCACTTCTGTCCAAACATTGCACTAAATTTCAACATTATGTTGTTTAATAATATACTTAAAATGTTTTAACGGTACAAATACATGCAGTATAAAGGTAAATACAACAGCCTTTCACTGCTGAGCACAAGCCTCCTCAATCATAGGAAAGAGAGCTTTAGAGCATATACCCAACACGCTGCTTCACTGAGAATTATCAGAATTAATGCGTAACCTTTCCTCCATGCTGAGAAATGCCTTTACGCACCTCGTTCAGACAAAGTCTCAGCGAGAGTTTGAGACTTGCTGGCAATAAGTCAGAATACCCACAAAAACCCAGCGATACCCTTCCCATCCATTAGTGGAGCACCAGAGAATGATTAGACGCAATTGATCCTGGTACTCCTTAATACTCACGCTAGTAAACTTAGGAAGGAGGCAGGAGAAGCCCAAACTCGTGCGCCGGAAAAGAGGAGCGTCTAAAGAGTCCTTCCTCTGTCTCTCATGTGCCTCCTTCAGCGAAATAACAGTTTCGCAGAAGGAACACAATGCCCTTCACTCCCTTTCACTAGTGAACATTACGTCAACTAATCTATCCATAACCTAAAACTGCTCCCGGGATATTGGCACCAACACTCCTGCCTGCTCAGCCAGTCTGGCCCTTTGAGACACTGTCTGGCTATTCATAAAGGCGTGCAGAGCACCATTTACCATATTCCCTGCATTCACTCTCCTTTCAATATCACGTTCACCTGTTCCATCTTTTGTTAATTTAGATCACAAGTATACAAATTCTTTTACCTCTTCCACTTGTTCCCCATCTATCAACATATTGCCATTCATCATAGATTCATCTATTTTAATTGTATACCATAATTATTCTTGAGAAATAGGTATATTGTCTTAACATCCCTTAACTTATAAAGGATAATCTGATAACCTTTAAAACTTGCATTATAAAAGGTCCATTTGTTACGCATAAAGACACTGTCATTTAGTTACTAAGCGCCCAATGCTAATCTTTATCTCGGTGATATGTTAGGAATTCATAATCACCTTCCGGCTTAAAACTAGCTAAATGTGCGACTAGAGATTAAAGCTCAGTACGCAGGATGTGACCCTAATTACAAAACGTATATTTTTTTTTAACTTTTATCGCAAAACGGCTGATTTAAGAATAGTTATTTCTTTTGGTTTTTCGTAATTATTGTAAACAAGTAATGCCCTGCAGTTTTACCCACGTAGATACAGACCTCTTGGCAGTGGGAAGTCTACTAAGATTTACGGACTACAAATTTATTTTCATTAACATAAAAGTCTTATTTCAATTAGTGTTTAATTACTTCCTTCAGATTATTATATACACACATTCATAATCTAATCAGTCTACAGATTTTACTGAATGTATATCTAACTAATACATTTTTAAATTTGTTACATTTATGTAGAATGTCCGGCATTAGCAAATTTAAAAATACACTACAGGTATTGATAAATTCCTGATTGCAAGGAGATAATGAAGATTATTTTAATTGCTCCAGTAATCTTTAGCTTGATGAAAATAAAAGCAGTTTCCGTATATCGATGGGTATCATTGGTATCCCTGGAATGTGACCTACTCAAGAATCGCACGTCAAGGGTTGCTACAATTTCTTTAGGTTGAAATTTTTTAATTCGTTATATCTTTTAAACGGAATGTCCGATTTTAATCATTTCAAAAATATTTGACAAGTATTGAAACGGAGTTTAATAAAATACAATTATAGGATATATCATGTGTTGACACGCTTGCACCATCTCACATTGACGCTACCTCCAAATCAGCGGGAGCGGCTGCACCATTAGCTGAAAACGCCAAGAGGCGCAAATATGAGAGCCTTGCTTTAGAATACATATTTGTGCCTTTTGGAGTAGAGACATTGGGACCGTGGGGTCCTGAAGCTAAAAGCTTTTTCAACGAAATTTCATCTCACTTAGTTAATGTCACCCGTGACACATGATAAGTATCGCTGTCCAAAGAGTTAAGGCTGCCAGTTAACGCTGGCGCATTTTAATTACTTTTATTTTTTCTGTATTAATGTTAAGGTTAGATATAAGGTTATCATGGTTAATTCAAGGTTTATTTGTTATTACAAAGTCCATATATGAAACTGGCAATGCCCCGCGATTTTAAAGTCATTATAAAATACATACTTGCATACATATACATAGCATCACGCCTCATTCCCTTAGGGGTAGGCAGACACAACATCCTTCCACTTGCCACGATCCTTGCATATCTCCTTCACTTCGTTCATTTTCATGAAACCTTTCATACGAGTTCGTCGGTTTAGAGTACTCTTGACTTGGCCCTTATTTAAAATCTCCTGGATTTGATCCAGGAACGTTCGCCTTGGTCTACCCCTTCTAACTTTCGCATTCACTCTTGACTCATAAATCCTTTTGTCAGTTTCCTTTCATTCATTCTCTCTACATGCCCAAACCATCTATCTAAGCATACTTTTCTCAATTTTAGTCACTACATCTTCTTTTAAACTACAACGTTCTGTTATCACACTATTTCTTACTCTGTTCACTCAGTTTTTATCCACTCATACTTCTCAACGCTCTCATCTCTATCGCATTTATTTTCTTGTGTGATTCTTCTGCCATACCGAACTCTCTTTACATTATAGGATATATAATAGGATAAGGCTGTGAATAGTATGGTATGATTATTTTCNGCCTTCCAGAATGACGGAATTGAACATTCGCTGAAGGACTTTAAGAATGGGTTTTCCACCCGCCTTCAGGAGTTCCGCTGTGATTCCGTCATCACCCGGTGCCTTGCCGTTCTTCATCTGTTTGAGAGCCATACTAATCTCGTACAAGCTGACGTCCGGGATATCTTCGGTATAATGAGTTATTACGAAGTCCATATATAACACTAGCAATGCCCCCCGATTTTAAATTCTTTATAGGATACATACATATACATAGCATCACGCCTCATTCCCATAGGGGTAGGCGGAGACAACATCCTTCCATTTACCACGATCCTTGCATATCTCCTTCACTTCTTTCATTTTCATTAAACCTTTCATACGAGTTCGTCGGTTTAGAGTACTCTTGACTTGGCCCTTATTTAAAATCTCCTGGATTTGATCCAGGAACGTTCGCCTTGGTCCCTTCTAACTTTCGCATTCACTCTTGACTCATAAATCCTTTTGTCAGTTTCCTTTTATTCATTCTCTCTACATGCCCAAACCATCTATCTAAGCATACCTTTCTCAATTTTAGTCACTACATCTTCTTTTAAACTACAACGTTCTGTTATCACACTATTTCTTACTCTGT
Organism: Elymnias hypermnestra; assembly: GCA_015832385.1. Lineage (NCBI taxonomy): Eukaryota > Metazoa > Arthropoda > Insecta > Lepidoptera > Nymphalidae > Elymnias > Elymnias hypermnestra. Next base: position 2,613,617 of record JACTOM010000493.1, on the reverse strand, counting down.
CACTCAGTTTTAATCCACTCATACTTCTCAACGCTCTCATCTCTATCGCATTTATTTTACTTATGTGATTCTTCTGCCATACCGAACTTTCTTTACATTATAGGATATATAATAGGATAAGGCTGTGAATAGTATGGTATGATTATTGTCGGCACTTTTATTACCTTTTAAACTGTAAAAAGTAGGTATAGCGGCATAACTACAGTAGTTGGACATATGGTATCGCACACTTTTTATAGATATTTATACGCTCTATAATATTGTAGAATTTTTTTGTTCTATGATCAATAGTTTTATTATATCTTCCTACTCATTTTTAAGAAAGTTACATACCCTATGTCGCTCAGTGAAAAAGCAGCTTTCTAATGGTGATTTTTTTGAAATCGGTCCATTAGTTTCTGTGTGAAAACATTCCAAACAAACACAAATGTTCTTTATAATATTGGTTTAGACTAGCTGTTCCCTGTGATGTTACCCGCGTAGTTCTTGATTCCATAGAAAACCTATTAGTGCAAGTTTAGTTTTAGGAATTGAATTTTTTTTTATATTACTTCTTTTACTTTCTATACGAGTAGCTACGTAATCAGACAAAAACAATGTTGTTAAGTAATCATTTGTGCTCTTATAGGAGTTACTAGAAATTATGTTTAATCCTAAGTCTTTATAAAATTATACGAAAAAGTGTATACAATAGCTAACTCTAATAAGTACTATGTTATGATAATATTTGTAGAGGTTAAGGGCGTCTAGTAACAAAAGTTGGCAGCGTAGGTGTCAATCTAAGGGAGGGGGCTCAATAAAGTTGTTGTGAAAAGCAACACTCGAGCCCCTGGCTGCACCCCTAACGTTCTTTATGCCTTTATGGGCTAATACATAAACTTTTATACTATAGCTAAGGCCTTTAAACAATTTTTTTACCGGAAAATCCATTGACTGATCTACCACAGCCTAGAGATGTGGGATTTGACGAGAGATAAAACTTTGTACTACGTACCCGCTCAAAAACTACGGAACTCACTTCACTAATGAATGTGTTACAAATTCATTCGCACATCCCTCCCAGGTTTCTGGATGACTCCGACTGGGAGTACACAGAAGCAGGAATAAATGCACAAACGCACCTCGCTTTAATTAATTACTCACTGGAAATTAAAGAAACACGTCTTTTCTAAACAACAAAGTATTATTAGAAGGTTACATTCTTCCATCAAGCTTTAATAAAAATATTTACAAAAGCACAAGTTTATACACAGATAATTCAAAAGATAAACATTGTTTTATTATGTGTGTGCTTGCCTTCATGCAGACCCAGTCAGTCGCGTAACTATACCATCTGATAGCACAATATCTTGAGGAAACCTGCATTCATTTACAATGAAATGAATACAACAACTTAATTCCAAGAATATATTTTTAAGATAAATTTTTTTTTCGAGATTTATGTTTAGCAAAATTGTCTACTACATTATCAAAGTTTAAAGATCAGGCCGTAAAATATTCAATAGGCAGAATAGCCAAGTCACATAACCTGTCTTGTCCCAAATGCTTCGAGTACCTCTTGGGCCGGGGTCCTCGTGGGCCAGTGGCATTTTGCCAGCCCTGCCACCGCGTCAGTTTAATAGTGATAACAATATAGTAACTGTTTTCTGTCACCGCTTTGATCAATAACGTCTCCATTTCCCATTAACATCCTATTGCTGAGAACAGGCTCACTCATAGGAGAGAGGGAGAGACCCACAACGCTGCTGCAATATTACCCATGTCAGACATAGTACACAAGTGTATGCACTAATACAAGTACACTCTCTATCCCTTCACTCTCATAGTCCGATGTGATGGTAATCCGACACAACCTGAAAGAAATCAGACAGGCTGAAAGGCTTAATGTGCTCTACGAGGCACGGCAATGGAGAACACCGCCAACTTCCCAACTTCGGGCAAATATTGACACTCGAACAAATGATATTGTAATGATGATGATAACAAAAAAAAAAACAGAATACCCGACTGAGTTTATTGTGGGCTCTTCTCGGATCGGGGCGCGAAGGAACCCTCGTAACTTTAGATTTTAAGTCGTTCTGGAGTATCATCATCAGACGTACATTAGAATTAGAGTGTGGAAAGGAAAAGAAAAAACAAAAATTTGACGATTCAAAAGTGCTGTAATATGCCTACTTGAATAAAGATATTTTGATTTGATTTTATTTAAATCTCAGTCCATTTCAAAGTGCTGTTTTCATATTCAGATCTGGTTTAAAGCTTTATTTATTTGCTATTATAGTACAGGCGTAATAAATAAAAGGCGTAACATACATAAGTGTCAATTCTAATAGACTTAATTGAACTAAATTTTGTAAATTTTTACTTTACATCCTCTTCTCGCTGTTTATTTACCACCTGCAGGTTAGATACAAGGATAAAAACTCCAAAGAAAGTACTGAAAATTGACTCAGTATTGCTAATTTCATAAAAATTCAGTAATTATTTATTGCTTTTATTACTTCTCATCACACGGTTCCCAATATTTTGCATGACATGAATAATTAAATACATTGTAGTCTCATTGACATGCAATGAGGGACAAACTGTATTCAAGTAAAGGATGTTAATACTATTATAGGCTTGACTATTTCTATATTTTTTACAAAGACCATGTTTTAATTGTGCAATTTAGATTGATGTTCGGCTAAAATTAAAAACAAAACGACATTCCTTTACACTTGTATACTGACTATGGCAATAATCTATTACCACCCTAAGGCAAAATATACAAAAAATGTAGATTGCAGTATGATTTCTTGTAAAAGCATTAAAAGTTAATTGTTTTACCTAACTGATGCTATGCCCAAACGTGTCTTATTATAATTGCTGTTTTTCTGCCCCATATTTTACTAGTAATATTCCGCATGAATTGATGTAGACAGTTCTGTCATCTAAACTAATATTATAATGAGGAAACATTTGTGTTTTTGTATTTAAGTATGTATATGTGTGTGGTTTATAACGTTTTCACACAAAAACTATTGGACCGATTTCAAAATTTTTTTCACCAATAGAAAGCTGCATTTTCACTAAAAGACATAAGCTATATTAGTTTCTTTAAAAATTAGGGTCTCCTAATAAAATGCATTAATGTAACCCAAGGTGCGAAAAAATTAGTCACAAAAAATCTATCATCGCGTGCGATACGAAAACTATTGATGATATAACAAAAAAATGTTCTAAAATATTAAAAACAACTATTAATATATCCAACTACTGTAGTTATGCCACTATAATTACTTATTAACATTTTAAAAGTTAATAAAATCGCCGATAATAAACTAAAAAAATAACGATCAAACTAAAAAAATAACGTATCCCGAGCCAAACTCCAGAATGTCACATTTAGGCAAATTCGAGACAATAAAGTATTAGAAATAAATCTCTTCTCTAATATTATAGGAATAAGTTTTGCATTTGAATTTATGTTTTCATTTTTAACAATTTATTATAATCAAGTTTAAAATTACTAGACTATTTGCAAAATTCTTTCAATATAATGTCAGAAGTAAAGATGGTACGAATTTAAAAATGTATTAGATATATATTCGTTGTAAAGTAAAATCTGTATATTGATTAGGTTATGAATATGCCTACATGTAAGTATTATACATGTAAACATCCTTGAATCACTTTATCAAATCCGACCAATAATTAAAAAAAATGTAAGCAATCAGACAGCGGAAGCGTTTTCATTTTCTACTATGTAAAGATTTTAATAGCGAATCAGATAATTACTATTAATTTGACAGCCTCGTTGGCGCAGTTCTAGCAGCGTTTTGCTAGCAGATACCCCGGGTTCGATCCCCGGTAGGGCGAGTTTAGAAAATTGTATTTTATTTCTGCCTGAGTCTGGACTGCTGGGAGGCTTCGACCGTCGATAGTTACCTCTACCAAAAAAGAGAATAGTGTTCCGGTACGATGCTGTGTAGGATCATTTACCATCAGGTGAGACCAATTCAATCGCTAAACTCACAACAATAAAAAAATGTAACTACTATTAATCACACTTATATACGAGTTTTTCAAGTGAATCTTCTTGAGGCGCATGAAGGTATTTACGGATGAAACGGGTGATTAGCGTCACGAAGATGTGCAGCGTTTTTGTGCTAATTCGTTTGAAGGTTAGGTAGTTTTAATATTTGTATATTCCATGTGGCATTTTAATTTAATATACTATTGTTTTAAATTCAAACAAATTTATTCAAACATATCTTCCTTTTTCCCTCCCTCTAAGTCTCGGAAATCTAAAGTTTTAGATTTGTATAAATATAAATAAGACATAAAAATTAGTTTGCCAAAGAAGTTTCACTACTGACATGTGTACTTTGGACGCACGCACTTTTATTTTTTTTTATTTACCGACATAATTTGTCTTTAATTCAAAATCGCTGTATCTCTTATTTTGCACCGCCCCAAGTCCGTTTTCAATTAACCGCTATTTGTCAAAGAGCGCCGAAGCACCTAGAGACGATTGGCGTGTTTTTTCAGTTGATAGATCAAGTCTCTCGGGACGGGGCATGTCGGGTTGCTAGTGTAGTGTTACGAAATTGTCGACCAATTTGGATAATTTGTAACCAATTTATGTATAGTCTTTCAATTACGACATATTTAAGACGGAGAATGTGAACTTTGTTATTAGGGTCTTTTGATAACCTCGTTGACATAATGGTGCGAGTAATTGCTTCGCTAGCCGAGATATAGTGGGTTCTATACCCTTCGAGGCACTTATGGAGCATATTTTGTAACATGATTATGTTTGGATTAGTGGAAGGCTTCAGCAATGGTTAATTACCACAATACCAACAAAGACGTCCGCCAAGAAAAAGAATTGTGTTCCAAGTACGTTGCTGTGTAGTAACGTAAGACGTAAATTAACTCTTAAAAGCTCAGCGTGCTTCCATTAGACTGTATCATCACTTACCTTTATCTGACATTACAGTCGAGCGCTAACTTTGCAGCAATAAATAAATTTCGGCTTCAAGATAATGATAGCCTTTATATATAACGTCAACTTTTATTGAAAGAGCTAATGTCTGATTTCACATTCCTTAAAGCATCACATAGTTAAGGGGTCCATTAGCAATGTGAACAATCCCCTTAGCGAGCACCTAAATGTATTTAGGAAACCCCTTAGCTATAGATACCATTGCCTTTGCGGGCCGCTCGCTAAATGTACTTAGGAGACCCCTTAGCTAAAGAAACAATGCCCTTAAGTAAGTAAAAAGTAACTAGCGGCCTATTAACGTCCTACTGCTGGGCACAGGCCTCCTCAATCATATGAGACAGGGTTTTAAGAGCACAGGCCCACCACGCTGCTCCACTGCGGATTGGCTTAGTAAACAAGGGCACTCTCTATTCCTTCACTTACCCAACTTCCAGTAAATATTGAGAAAATCTTAATAGAAAACTCTATATCGATTTTTGAAGTGGCCCGTCCCGAACTCGAACCCAGGACCTCATGTCTGTAGTCGAACATGCTAACCACTAAACCAATGAGGCAGCTGTCCCCTTAACTGAGCTTAAATGGATATTTGGGGAACCCCTTAGATATAGAAATAAGAAACAATGTATGCATATATAAGACAGTCTTTTCTTGTTGCTCACAGGTTAGCGCTTGACTGTAACCACACCTGATGATAAGTGATGATAGAGTTTAACATGGAAGCACGCTAAGCTGGTAAGAGGCAATTTACCTGTTAGAGTTTCTACACAACATCTTATCAGAAGACAAATGTCTTTGCATAGTGGTACGTCTTACTCTTAATACAATTTTCTAATGGGGATTGAACCCGAGACCTCTGCTAGCAAAGCGAGTACTCACACCACTGTGCCAGCGAGGCCATCTCTTTTTACTGTCGCTTTTTCGTTTCATCAACTCACGACGATGTTAAAGCAGTTTTCACCTTATTGTTCTAAAGAATCATACAATATATTTTCAAGTATTACAATATATTACAAAATATTCTACCTGGAAATATTTGTAGAACTATAGAAAAGGAATACGCGTATCGTTGACCATCAGAAACACGCGACGCAGATAAATAAGGAAAGCAATGTCAGTTAACAAATTTGTATAATACCGCTTACAATTTACATCGTATATTACAGCACTGTCGCCGGTCACTTTTATCGTTACAATTACCTTATACAATACATTCCACTTGTTATATTATCATTCCTTAACGTTATACCATTTTAAAATAACGGATGATATTTATAGGCAATGAAAAATTTATTTGCCAGACACATTTTTTGCTATTGCATGCGTCAATTGTTCTATCTTGCGTTAAAGTTGATGGCATAACTGGAAATTATGGAAAATAACCGAATAATAACTATCATTTCATAGAAAAATTAGTTATTAATTATTTCATAATTAATTCATTGACTCCATAATGTCTTTGCATGTAAACTAACGAACTTTAATGAATAAAGTGAATTCTATTAGGAATAATTTCTTACTACTGTTGTTCGAAGAAAACACATTAAAAGGTCGAATATTGTAACATTTTTATAACAAGCTTTATTAGTTTCATTTGTATGTATGTAACTGAGTCTTTTTACGTCATTTTCCCCAATTTTAACGACTCGATTTGGTTCCAACTTGATGACTATGCAATAATACAAAAAAATATTAAAAAACTACAAGTATTAAATTACTAAAGAGTGTATTTCTAAATCCAGATGCAATCGTTAACTATATAATAATAATCTATACATATTAAAGATTTTTTATATCAAATCAAACTAAAAAACGAAAAATAAATTATAGAAAAGACCACGCTTTTAGATATAAAATAGAAAAAAAACTGAGAATTAAATTACTGGCGAAAATTTCTTAAATTAATACCGCATTTCGAAATGAAACTTTTGACAAATTACTACGATTGTTACCGAGCAAATTACTATATGGGTCACTAAAATATAATTCCGATACGAGTCTGTGATAATTACGATTTTTCACTAGTTTAATTACGAAATGCAGCTAGTTTAAAAGTGTCTTAAAAACCACCCCACGCTTTTAGAACAGTGACTTTAAATATTATCAGTAATTTAATTCTTATGCTGTATTATCTTATAATTTTTAGCTTGATTATCTTTAAAACTGAGTTTATGAAGTGCCGAGTGTATGGGGGAGGGAAACTTTTGCGCATTAGTGTTGAGCTCGAATACCACATAAAAGACTGGTAATAGCGGGGTGGCAAATTAACCCACCTGTAATGTATAAGGTTGCGGATTCGATCTTGGGAGTGGCGGTGACAATGTAAATTTCACTTTGTAAAATTGTTTCATTGAAACGGTGCTATTTCATATGCAACACGTTTTTTAAGTGTACCCATATTCTGTCAAATTTGTTAATTTACTAAAATACAAAAAAGTACTAAACCCAATCACAAAACTAAACCTTACATGAGCACTACTGATCAATAAAAATAAGAATTTTAACAAAAATAGCACCGCCTTTAGAACAGTGTCTTACAAATATACTCTAAAAAGTAAAAAAAAAAATTGCGTATTCTTCTTTAGAACCCTTCGTATTCTTATATTTGGAGTCGCAGCCAAAGTACGTACCTACATATATAGCTATAGGTGGTGAATATATAGTTAAATGTGTGAGATGCGCGGGACACACCTACTTTAACTGACGCCGACTCCGAATATAAAAATACGAAGGACTCTAAAGAAGAATACGCAATTATTTTTTACTTTTTAGTGTATATTTGTAAGAGACTGTTCTATAGGCGGTTCTTTTTTTTGTTAAAATTCTTATTTTTATTGATCAGTAGTGCTCATGTTAGGTCTAGTTCTGTGATTGGGTTTTGTAGTATCAAACTTGATTATTAAATGGAGCTTTTTAAAACTCTTTAAAGAATATATTTGGATTTCATATTTTAAAATACAGCACGCTTTTTTTTCTTGGCGAGGTGGGGGGGGGGAATGTTCCAAATATACTCGAGATCTGGGGAAAAGAAATTGGGTTATGTTGGATATTAACCCACTAAAACCCCCTCGGTAGCGTCACGTGCCTGCTGGGGTAGTTCCAGCAACTCAGGCAAAACGTACCTGTGCCACCCTTGCACAAAAATCAAAATACATATGAAATACAGTACCCTAGCATATTTTAAAGCAATGTAACTCCTAATAGTCCTGCAGTTCCGATCTGAAGTATGTAAATCTCATAATTCGATCAATTGCAAGGATGTTTTATAGCAAGGTGTAGCCAGCATCAAACTGACCATATAGTCGAGGTGACATTTGCTAGTCGGGCCCAGCCTGCTCAGACCCTCCACGGACGTGGCTTGCTGCAGAAACAGTAGGTGAGGAGACCCGCGCAGGATAGGTCCTAGCTCTTGCTACCTGAATGTGAAGCTTCGAAGTTCGTTCATACAATTCTTGAAAAATTATGTTCATTTCACCAACGCCGGAAACTGATTACGATTTTTTTTTCATAACTTCATATCGAATCAACTTATTCAGGTTTTCATAACATATTACATTGTTATATATATATTAAAAAATCGAAATTTAATTTTTAGAAGTTCTTAATAACATTTAACCAACGTAAAGTTTTTTTTAAGTTCATCTCATATATCTGATGAAACGAAACGCATTACGCAAGTAAAAAATCTTGTCATTGGGGAATCCCCGGCGCCCGCTCCTACCTCTCATTCCAATGTGTGTATTGCCGTTCCTTATCGCCAATACTCTACATTAATGCAAGTTCATAATATTACGTTTTGTTTTTCGAATTTATTGATGCTTTTTTATTTTTCATGAGTACTTTGAACAAGGTTATAGGTAATTGGTAGCGTGCTTTTGGCCTCATCTTATACAAAGCCCAAAAATAGGATATCAAGTATCCAAGCACTCAATGGTATTTTCCTATAGTATCCCATCTACCATCATCTAGGCCCAGGCCCCGGGCTTTTCAGCCAACCTTCCGGCCCAGTCCCTGGGTACAGCAATGGTTACAAATCCTAACAACTAACTTATTAGTATGCACGAATCGCAAACCTGAAGTGGCAATGGGCGGGGCACTTAGTCCGACGGACCGATGGACGTTGGGGGCCGAAGGTGCTGCAGTGGCGACCCTGCAAAAAAAGGCGCAGTGTAGCGAGACCCCCCACAAGGTGGACCGACGACATAAAGAGGGTCGCCGGTAGCCGCTGGAGCCAGGCGGCGCATGATCGGGCCTTGTGAGACCTATGTCCAGCTGTGGTCGTCCATCGGTTGAAGCGATGACGACGACGACGATTAGTCTGCAAATATATCGTATGATTATCACAAAATAGAATCTTTACATTAATTATCCACAGTATAGTAACATTTTTCTAAAATAAATTGAAAGAGTTTTATTTTCAAAGGATTTATCGTTTTTTGGGCAACTAGTTATATCATTTTTACAAAAAGCTTGTGAATGGATTTTGATGAGATTTTCACCAGCAGACAGAGTAATTCATGAGAAATTGTGTATATGATTTATCAAGGTTTTGTGTAAACTGGCATAAATTGTGGGGAAAACTAAGCCGCTTGGGAGCTTTCTTCGAAAGCGCTACCTAAAGCTGATGGGATCTTATATTCGTCGAAAAACAAGTCATGTTTAATTAGCTTTTGTACCCGTTCGAAACTAGGCGGACTAGTAGTATATGTAGATACCTTATGTAATTTTTATATAAATAATAGTCATTACCCGATAAACTTTACAGTGCGTGCAAATGATTCTTCAATTCATTCGTAGCGAGTCTTGTATTGGCGGTGGAATAAATGAAAAAAATATAATATTACGGATAGTTTAGAACCCCACAGGAAGACATTTTTTGTAATTAGTTTCCGGGCTGCCCTAGGCAGGGTATGATTAATCACGTTTTTCGGTAATCCATCATTTCAGTAAAAACACGCGAAAATGTTATCTAATGTCATAAAATGTATTAATTTCTTTTGTATACACGTAGAACTTGTTATTAACAACCTCAAAACTTATTAACTGCCTCACTGGTCAAATTATTCAACACACAGATTAAGAAGAGTTATGGGTCATGAGTCGTATATTCAAACTTTTGAATCGTCAAATAGAGTTTTATCTACACAATATTTTTAATACACTAATGTTCATATAAAAAAAACCAAGTTAAAATCTAATATTACCAAGATTTCTTGCCAAAAGAATCCATAACAGACTCAGCCAGCGCCTTTTTCACTCTCACGCCTTTTTATCGGTAAGTAATCCTTCTCCTCCAGGTTTAATAATTGATATTCAAATTTGATGTTGGGTATTCAGTTAAAATTTTTAGTATTTGACTGATGATGGGAAGTTGATGGCGTGCTTTACACCCCTTCCTCGGAAAGCACTTTAAGCTGTTAATCCTGCGCCTCCTCTCTCTCAAGTCCTGTCAGATTCATCAGATTATGGCAAAAACAAGTCGGGTTAGATTCACCGCCCCATCAGACTATGGCAAAATACAAAATCAAAGACAATTAAATTCATTAAATTCCTAACATATCTTCCTTTTTCCTCCCTCTGTCTCGGAAATTTAAAGTTTTAGATTTTTATTAAAATAAACAAGACTTAAAAATTACTTTGCCAAAGGAGTTTCACTTTTGACATGTGTACTTTGTACGCACGTACTTTAATTTTTTTTAAGGAGTCCGTCGCAAATAAAATAAAATACTAAATTCACAGAAGAATCATTTTAAAAGCAAACCAAACATTTAAAATCAACCGATAGTATAGTAATATTTTTTGTGTTCCAGAGCGTCATTATTGCCGACTTGAATATCAGTTTTTAACACAAGAACATATACGATAATCCGAATTTTTCTGTGCTTTACTAAAATTTTTGATTGTTTCATTATTCACCCAAGGCAGTGATTTTTATAAGTGTATCTAATGGTCCTGTGCCTGATCTCTCTCCAGTCGTGTCAGATTGCCGTACCATCGGACTATAAGAATGAAGGAATAAACTCTAATAACCCTCTCCCCTATGAGTAAGTCCTGTGACCAACAGTGAGACGGTAATGGGCTGCTATTTACCTAATCTTAACAATCTTAACAATAATAACAATTAAAAAGGTATTGTATTTAAGCAAAAAATCTTGCGTCGTTAGGTGGTAAATTATATTTCAACCAGGTGGTTAGGTACCCAAACATAGATACATTCATAACATCACGCCTCATTCCCATAGGGGTAGGCAGAGACCATGTCCTTCCACTTGCCTCGATCCTTGCATATCTTCTTTGTTTCTTTCATTCACATTAAACATTTCATAAAAGTTCGTTGGTTTAGAGTACTCTTGACCTGGCCCTTATTTAAAATGTCCTGGATTTGGTCAAGGAACGTTGGCCTTTATTTTCCCCTTCCAATTTTCCTTTTACTTTTGACTCAAAAATCCTTTTTGTCAGTGTCCTTTCATTCATTCTCTCTATCCCAAACTATCAAAGCATATCTTTCTCAATTTTATTCACTACATCTTCTATTATACCACAACGTTCTCTTAGCACACTTCTTACTTTGTCATTCGGTTTCAATCCACTCATACTTCTCAATGCTCTCATCTCTTACGTTTCTCACGTTCTTATTTATTTTACTTTTATGCTTCTTCTGCCATACCCAATTGTCACTACCATACATTAGTGTTGGCACCAACACTCCTCCATGCACAGCCAGTTTAACCCTTTGAGACACACCATCTGGCCATTCATGAACCCCTTGTTTTTATTCGCATTTTATATCATATTTTTATAAATTAAATACAAAGTCATAAAAGATACAATATCTCATAAGATTACACACAACGTAAGTATGGAAAGAAAAAGCAATAGCCTAATTCCACATGTAACAATAAAAGAACTGTTCGACACTTTTTATAAGCATTTACTAGAAATGTATAAGGCGCCTACCCGTACAGACAGGCGTCAGCACGTAAAAATAAACATTTAAACTGTCTAACAGATTTAATCGTATATCTCTAAAGAGTTTGTCAACCAATAAAAACAAAAAAGGGTTCAATAGAATAGTTTTGAAACAAGAAACAAACAGTTACGAGCTGTCAAAGTGTATGACAGCGACGCGACGGCGGGAATCTGATACTTAATGCGTCAATAGGCCTAAAGCTACAAAAAAGCCTGCATTGCCAGTGCTTTTATTCCCTATATACATCGACACTGGAAAGCAGACACATGGCAACCGGCAAATCCAAAATAGTTAATCCGAACAGAAAATAATTAAAAGTGCGAGCGTAGCAAAGTACACATGTCAGAAGTGAAACTTCTTTGAAAAACCTAAAACATTGGATTTCCGAGACTTAGAGGTAATGAAATAAGAAGATATGTTAGGTTTGAAATCTCAAATGACGAGTTGTAAATAAATTTGGCACGTGTTTTCTGTCAATTTTAGCAAATATTGATTTAATATAGTATTGAATTAAAAATTCGGACAAGGGAATTTATATTTTATGAAAAATATATTAAATGATTAAATGACGAGATTTGTAAATATTAAAAACTACTTAACCTTCAAACGAATCAGCATAACAAACGCTCATCCTCGTGACGCTAATCACGCGTTTCATCCGTAAAAAACTTACCATCATACGCCTAAAGAAGTTTCACTTCAAAAATGAAATTATTTTCCCCTGAACATGATCCCAGATCCATACCTAATTATTAGATTTCTAAAATTAACTTTGTAAGTTAGTGAAAGATAAAACCAGTAATTAATCACACTACTTTGTAACACGACCCGATATAAAAAAGCCTCTAGTATTCTATAATAGCTGTTACGTCCACTCCTGAACAAAGGTCTCACGTAATGTCGTCCACAAGGCCCGGTCTTCAAGGGGGGTCTGCCTACACTGCGCCATCCGGTGCGGGGTCGTCACTCCAGCACCTTCGGCCCCCGACGTCCATCGGTCCTTCGGACTGTGTGCCCCGCCCATTGCCACTTCCGGTTCGCGATTCGTAGGACAATTTCGGTGACTTTGGTTCTACTACGGATCTCTTCATTTCTGATTCGATCACGTAGAGAAACTTCAAGCATCCCTCTCCAACGCACGCTGAGTGACTGAGCTTCCGCATGAGGCCCATAGTCAGCGACCACGTCTCAGAACCGTAGGTCGTCGCTGTTGGAATTGAACTGAAATTGGATTATTACTAATCATTTGGACATGTAACAGTCAAGCAATTACCTGTCAGCAATAATTATAAGCACTTAAAATTTACATTTAAATAATCTGTTTCAGTATAACCATTGTTATTACGTACAATTGCGTACATAATTGTTAACTCTTTTGCATTTATTTTACTCTGAAAATCTCGAAGCTAAACTTATGCAAATCTATTAGCATTAATTTTAAATTCACAAATTTTAATAAAGCAGAATCTAAAATAGTCTTTTTTTAAGGAAAAACTCATATCCATATAGTTAACAACGTATGTTATTAAAACAGTTTGTTTCATTTTCAAATGGTTCCTGTAAAACAAGTTTTTTCAAATCCTACTATTAGTTCATACACTCACTAAATATCTTTATGTATATATTTATTATGTCCGTATGTATGTCACTGAACTCTTCGCAAACAGCTGGAATGATTTTATTGAAAAATTTTGTATGTGTTCAGGTGGATTCGAGAATTGTTTAGATTGACAGTTCTGTGCAATAAATTACGAATTTACCTGTATTTCGTCGTGAGAATGAACTACGCGAGTGACACCGCCGGGAACAGCTAGTATTACATATATATTTTGTTTAATCATTACATACCCATTAAAATACTTTTTCATTCATCCGTTCAAGTTAAAAAAACGCATTTTAAACTTACAGTGAAAGAAACACGCATATACTCTTGCTACAGTTTATTCAAATACTTATTCATTGTTTATATTTAATTTTGCTTTAAATTGTACACCACCATCTATTGAAAGCTCACATAAAAGATATAGGGGATTCTTTAGTTTAAGAAGTTAGTGTTAGATGGAATAGTTTTATATCATGTCTTTGTTTCCTTTAATAAGAATATTACTCACCTTGTGTTATTTGATTAGATGAATCTATGATGAATGGCAATATTTTGATAGATGGGGAACAAGTGAAAGAGGTGAAAGAATTTGTATACTTGGGATCTAAATTTACAAAAGATGGAACATGTGAAAGTGATATTGAAAGGAGAGTGAATGCAGGGAATATGGTAAATGGTGCTCTGCATGCTTTTATGAATAGCCAGATGGTGTCTCAAAGGGCTAGACTGGCAGTGCATGCTGGAGTGTTGGTGCCAACACTTATGTATGGTAGTGAAAGTTGGGTATGGCAGAAGAATCACAAAAGTAAAATAAATGCGGTAGAGATGAGAGCGTTGAGAAGCATGAGTGGATTAAAACTGAGTGACAGAGTAAGAAATAGTGTGATAAGAGAACGTTGTGGTATAAAAGAAGACGTAGTGACTAAAATTGAGAAAGGTATGCTTAGATGGTTTGGGCATGTAGAGAGAATGAATGAAAGGAGACTGACAAAAAGGATTTATGAGTCAAGAGTGAATGCGAAAGTTGGAAGGGGAAGACCAAGGCGAACGTTCCTGGACCAAATCCAGGACATTTTAAATAACGGCCAGGTCAAGAGTACTCTAAACCGACGAACTTGTATGAAAGGTTTAATGAGAATGAAAGAAGCGAAGGAGATATGCAAGGATCGTGGCAAGTGGAAGGATGTTGTCTCTGCCTACCCCTATGGGAATGAGGCGTAATGCCATGAATGAATGAATTGTGTTATTTTTAATATATTTCTTTTTTACCATGTATATAGTAATAAGTTCTATTGGAAACCTAATAAATAAAATAAATAAAATAGGTATCTAGTGGTGTGATTGAAATTCTGATAGGTGATAGATATGTAGCTACACTAAACTGTATCTCAAGATTTTGTTATCATTCGTTTTATTGAATTGCCTCCCTATAGATACGATTTTAAAGACGTATTCATGTCATAACCTTATTGCACCACAAAACAACTAGATTATTGAACAATCACTGCCAGCAATCTTCTTAATCTATGACAAGGAAAACCCAAGCTTACGTACGACTTAATAAGGGTAATCGGTCCATTTGTGTAATCAATACTTCCTTATTAGCTCTTGAATATCAGAATTACCTTAGCTATGTAAATGAACGGTGTAAATCCACTCTGATCAACGATATATGCAAATGGACTAATTAGTAAATAATTGTACTTTTTTAGCCACTTCGTTAATGTTTCAATATATGTCGATACAAATTACTTTAATTACATTGAATAGTATATCTGTTATTTTTTCAAACACTAAATTAGGTATAGAACTCCGATTGGAAATTGGGTTACATATTTTCTAATTAGTTATAATGAAATGTCTATCTAAAGGATTAGAAATGTTTTTTTTTATATAATTGGTTTCTTCGCGATGTCTATACATAATAAATTAGACAAGTAGCCGCCTTATTACGTCCCACTGTTGGGTACAGGCTGCCTTTAGACCTAGAAGATTTCGGAGCACTATTAACACGAAGAGGAGGCTTCACATACCCTAGAACTGAATCCAGGATACACATGATACCAAGAAATTGATAACGTAAATTAATAAAAAGAAAAGCCTATCCTCGATTTCAAATCTTAACAAGAATCTATGTCTCTAACAACTTTGACATCATGACAAAAAAGTAAATTTATACAAAAGCAATAACTATTTATTATAATTAAGAGAAAAAGAAAGTTAAAAGTGCGTGCGTACTAAGTACACATGTGAGAAGTGAAACTTCTTTGGCAAACTAATTTTTAAGTCTTGTTTATATTTATACAAATCTAAGACTTTTGATTTCCGAGACTTACGAGGGAGGGAAAAAGGAAGATATTTCAGGAATTCAATTGTCATTAAAATATTAATTGTAGAAAATTAAATAATTTCTTGAAATCTCAAATGACGAATTGTAAATAAAAATGCCACGTGTTTTTTGCTAATATTATTAATTATTAATTAAACTTTGTTTTTGAATTTAAAATTTAGAAAAGCAAATTTACGAAACATTTAAATTATATAAAAATAGAATATCAAATGATTAAATGGCGAGTTGCAAATTAAAATGCCACTTGTTATTTGTAAATATTAAAAACTACTTAACCTTCTAACGAATCCGCATAAAAACGCTGCACATTTTCGTCACGCCAATCATTTCATCCGTAAAAATTTTACCCTCATGCGCCTAAAGAAGTTTCACTTCAAAAATGAAATTACTTTCCCTTAAACAAGTTTCTAGATCGATACCTGATTGTTTAATTTCTAAAATAAACTTTGTAAGTTAGTTTAAGAGAAAACCAGTAATAAATCACACTACTTTGTAACACGACCTGATATAAAAAAGCCTCTAGTATTCTATAATACCTGTTATATGTAGCTAGACATGGCGATATCCGTTTGTTTACTGGAATTATCTAAAATACGATTACATTAGCACATTAGTTACATTACTGTGTAGATTAACGTTTGAATAAATTTCCTTTTTTATTTCGCATTGTCTTGAAATAATTAAAACGTTAAAACGATAGTCTTTTGATGTCTTTACTACGTATAAAATTCCTCACTCCTAGATACAAAGCTGAAGTCAGTTTGGATAGATTTAAGCCATGATTTCGGAAGCAATTCTGGAATATAAGTAGCCTTACAACTACCACTGAAGTGACACTCTTACAACTGAATCTCCTATAAATAAGGGAGCCTATACCCAACCGTAAGCGTAGGCGTAACTTATTTTTTATGCAGGTTTCCTCGTGATATTTTCATTTGACGATAAGCATAGTGATACCTCATTGGTTTAGTGGTTAGCATGTTCGACTACAGACATGAGGTCCTGGGTTCGAGTCCCGGGTCGGGCCAGTTCGAAATCGATATTGAGTTTTCTATTAAGATTTTCTCAATATTTGCCCGAAGTTGGGAAGTTGGCGGTGTGATTAACCCCCGTGCCTCGGAGAACACGTTAAGCCGTCGGTCCTGCGCCTGATCTCTCTCTCCGGTCGTGTCGAATTGCCGTGATGTCGGACTATGAGAGTGAAGGAATAGAGAGTACACTTGTGTACTATGCTCTATCTATGCTCTAAAAACCCTCTCTCATATGAGCGAGGAGGCCTGTGCCCAGCAGTGAGACGTTAATGGGCTGCTACTTACCTTTTTATAGTGATAAATAAAAATATATTAAAGTGCCTTCCCATCCGCACTGGAGCAGCGTAGTGAGTCTATGCTCTAAAAACCCTCGCTTCTCGGAGTGAGGAGGCCTGTGCCCAGCAGTGGGACGTTAATGGGCTGCTACTTACTTTTTTTACTTATAGTGATAAATGTTATCACCCGTGTAAATCTTACTCCTGTATGGAATAATAGACACTCCTTAGTGACCATCTAGATTGCATAATTTCAAGAATATCGCGAATAGTTTGAAGATGTCATGATAACTAAGTTTAATAGGTAATTAGCGTCTTCGTATTGTTGCCATTTTAATGGTCAAAGGTAAGTAGCAGTCCATTAACATCCCGTTGCTTCACTGGGTCATTGCAGAAATAGTACACAAGTGCACTCTGTATTGCTTCACTCTCATAGTCTGATGTGACGGCAATCAGATATGACCGGAGAGATGACGGAACTTCGGGCAAATATTGAGAATTTCTTTACAGAAAAATCAACATCTGTTACTTAATAAGGTAACCACTAGATAGTTAATGGTCAATGGTCACAATCTACGTAGAAACTAATCTTCTTCGATATATCAAAGAGAAATCCAGGTATCTATTCACTCATCACGATATCTCTGGAACCATAAGGCGTAGAGACTAGAAATGTGGTAGGAATATTCCTTTTGCCGAGTAGAGGTCAGCTAAGAACGGATTTTACGAAATTCCACCCACAAGGGGGGTGGCATGGGTGTTAATTAAAAAAAAACAAATTTTCACATTTAAATAAAAACAAATTTCACATTTACAAACTATATCTTTTATGGTACGTAAAACATGATCAGAATTTTTTTTTTGACATAAAACGCTACCAAAAAAACATTCTACACAGACGAAGTCGCGGGTTCAACTAGTTTTACATATACCGATTAGGCACCTGTTATGATTTCTGTCCATCGCAAAAAACATGTCTTAATGAATACGCTAATATTAATACAAATAAGTTATTAAAGGTGACTGTCCAGTGATTTTCTTTTGCGTCCAATTACTGAGAAATCATTATTCATTTAGGAGCACTTGGAAGTGCCTCCATATATGTGAAGTAACTCGAAGACCGCCGGACCGCATTTTTTGACCAAAGCTCCTTTGCCTAACAAATGAGATTGCATACCAGTAATTCATTTATCCATATTTTTTAAGTATATAGAGTAAACACTGGTAAGTGAAGACAGATAATACTAAGTAAGTTAGAGCTGAACTGATAGATATATCCTTTTAACGACGCAATGCAATTTTTAAAGTGAAACTTTTACGGATTGAACGCGTAATTAGCGTCACGAAGATGTGCAGCGTTTTTTATGTTAATTCGCTTGAAGGTTAAATAGTTTTAATATTTACAAATAACATGTGGCATTTGTTTTTACGCCTTATCTTTTTCGCTGTCTCTAAGTCTCGGATATCTAAAGTTTTAGATTTGTATAAATATAAACAAGACTTAAAAATTAGTTTCCCAAAGAAGTTTCACTTCTGACATGTGTTTTTTGTAGTCACGCACTTTTTAATTACTTTTTTTTAGATTTATCCTCGTTTGGCTATGACTCATATTTTTCTGATAATTTTGTATTAATTTGGTGGATGATTATAAAGGTAACTCAACTCTTATCAAAATCCAAGAATTTTTAAGCTTATTTATTACTATTTAAAAATAAACTTATTTTAAGTAAGTAAGTAGCAACCCATTAATGTCCCATTGCTGGGCACAGACCTCCTCATTCATAGAAGAGAGGGTTTTTAAAGTATAGACCCACCACGCTGCTCCACTGCTGATTGGCAGGCATAGTACAGACTCCTTCACTCTCAAAGTCCGATGTGACGGGAATCCCACAGTACTCCAAGGCACGGGGGTAGAGCACAGTTCCCAAATGCAGGGGCAAATGTTGAGAAAATCTTAATACAAAACTCAATATCGATTTTTGAAGTGACCCGACCTCGGACTCAAACCCAGGACCTCATGTCTGTAGTCGAACATGCTAACCACTAGACTCATGAAGCAGTTTATAAACTTATGTTAACTTACATAAAAATGTCCCGGCAATTAACCACGCGACTCTCTTATTTATTCGCTATCATATCGAAATAATATATTGCCGTGAGCTTTAAAGTTTAAGTTAATTGTATACCGTTAATATTTTAATTGAATATTCCTAATGAGGTTAAAATAGCAGAATAAAGCGAATCCTAAATAAAACAAATGAAAAGTGAATAATATTTTCTTAGGTGTTCGCGACTTGCATTCAAGATAAAACAATCTGTTTTGACTTTGAAAAATGGTCGAAAAGTCGGAAATAATTTATACATTATTAGAAAATAAATATGATAAATAAAAGTCACATTAAAACAAATAATATATTTTAACCAACCATACGTAATGTACATTGTTTTATCAAGAAGTAAGTTATCTCTAATCAATGTCCCTATCTATGTTCTAAAGATTAAATTCCATAAAATCCTCATAACATCTCGTAAATTATTTTTCGTTTAAATTTGTAATTAAAAAAACCTCCATTACGATGAGGGATTTTTATTTTTATTTAACAGTGTGACGATTGTATCTTGCTATATCTGAAAAAAAAGAGGATAAGAGTCAAATAATACCACGTTAATGTTTATGAATATAATTTTATTAACAATTTTACTTTAATGACTGTACTGTATCATATTTACAATTTTACGATCATTTATATATAATATTATACATTTTTACAAGTCTCATTCGAGTCTAATCCTAATCTATACATTATCCTAGTCGTTTTTGTTATACACAAAAATATAATATAAAAAGGCAAATAAATTTATATAAAACAATTTAATAACAATGTTTTACAATTAAATAAGTTATCATTGTATGTTACAAAAATGCTGTAATAAACCTTATATTTTTAATCCTACATACACACATGTAATTACAACAAAATAACTAACAATTATTTTTGGGCATCTTACCAGAACTTTTTTTCAGTTTTATTATGTTAAATGGTGTACGTACAATATTATATAAATTTTACATCTTTGTATATACTATAGGTCCTCCAGTGATCGACATGGGAATATAATTAATTATAAAGTTTACGTTATTATGGTTCTATTGTAAAAGACTACACTCAAAAAAACTTGTTGTAATATTCAAATTATTTAAAAATTAATTCCTACTAACGTTACGGAATCACGCGTGCACGGCTTGACCAATTTCGATAATTCTTTTGTTTTTCTGTTTGTTATAGTCAGAAGAAGGTTCTTATGAAAGAAAACTATTAACAAAGTAACGTAAACATCAGCAATTATAAATAAAATAAACCTCCATAGGAATTTTTCTAATGTAACCTTCTTAGTGCTTTTGACAATATAAATTTTCTTATGTAACCTTCGTAGTGCTTTTGATAATATAACTTTTTTTAGGTAACCTTTTTAGAGATTTTGACAATATAATCAATTCGAATGTAACCATCGTAGTGCTTTTGATAATATAACTTTTTTAGGTAACCTTCTTAGTGATTTTAACAATGTAATCAATTCTAATGTGACCTTCGTAATGCTTTTGAGAATATCAACTTTTCTAATGTAACCTTCTTAGTGCTTTTGACAATATAACTATTCTTATGTCACCTTCGTAATGCTTTTGACAAAATCAACTTTTCTAATGTAAACTTCTCAGTGCTTTTGACAATATAATCAATTCTAATGTATTCGTTTGGTATTTTCATTCATTTCAAAGTATGTTTTAACTTAAACGTAAAGAATTCATTAAAAAGTATTTGTCGATTTCTTTGTGATAAAAGAAATACAAATAAGGCGTATAAAAACATTGGAACTTTGTATGTATTTTATGAGCTAAAATACCATGCGTATAATTGCGATATGCCTTTTAATTATTGCGTGCGCTTACACGAATGTTACTAGTAAAGTTACGCTTCCAGTTACCTTTTTATAAATATTGAAAAGTTCTTGTACAAGTAACAGTAAATCAACGTTTTGTCAGAGTGCAGTTGGGATGACATTGACGGAATTGATTTACATATAGACCTTAGGTATCTAAAACACAAATTAGCTCTCCCTTTCCCAATATATGCTCTTTATAAAAAAATAATATATGCTATATGGCTTTCTACGTATACAAAAATCTCCCAGAACACATTAGAAATGAAAATAACACTGGTTTTAAAGGGTAAACTATCAAATATCTTAATATTAAAAAAATCGCAGTTATATAGAATTAATAAATAAAAACCTTAGTAAAAATTGTTTAGTTTTAAGGATATTAGTCATTTTTTTTTAAATTTTAAATGAAATACGCGTTTAAGAAAAACGGGTTTTATACTTATATATCCAATCCTATCAAAAATTTCTTATTAAAGAAACTAGATACAAAATTCAAATAAATAAAACGCTATGTGTTAAAAAAAATATCGCAGTGTGAAAGAGTTAAATTAAAATAATACTAATTAAACAATTCCGTACTATGAATTCTCATTAAAAGCTCTTTAGATTAATATTGAAAATTTACAATAAATTACATTGTAAATGTAAACCCTAAACATCTTGATTGATTGTTGTCACTCAAATTTGACTGATATTTTGGAAATAAACTGATATTGCCGACCAGAAAAACAATTTGTATACTTACTACGTAATCCTTGTTATTTATTACAGTATTAAACAATGTTAGAATGGTTTTCTGAGTATTATAAATTTGAAATGGATATACATTTAATAGTTTTCAATTATTCACTAGTAATCAATTAAGAGGAAAGATATAGTTGTTTGTTTTGTGAATGTAAAACATCTAACTAGTATAAAAATTATTTTACTAAGTGAAAGTTTGTAACAGTTTTTAGCCTTAAATTTCAATTCATCAAATCGGTCAATTATTCCCACTGAAATCCCACAGCAGCTGGACTGATTTTAATATGATATTCACAGTAAAATAACCAAATTTATAAACAAAACACTTCTTTTATCTTAAAGTTTCTTTAACGTGAAGTACGTATATCTCAAAATTGCTGTCAGGATTTGAAGGTTTCCTCGCGATTTTTTACCATCCATTCTTTTCAATCACCGAAATGATATAATAGAAAGTCTGAATTATTTATTATTTTCGCCTGTGTCTCATTTTACCAGGTCATATTCCGGTGTGTAACATTGGAAATGTTCTTTTAATTATAATATCATTAATATAGGAGAAACATTTTATTATCATGCAATACCAACAAGACGTCGAAGTTGGTATTATATTAAAAATATATATATAAGGAAGGTTTAGTTCCGTATTCTACTATGTTGTCTGTCCAAGATTTGAACTCGTGTTTTTACTAACAATATTTCTCTTGTATATCCATTGGGCTATTATTAGCTCTGTATTTCAGTTTATTTCACCATAATAAGTTAAAGCAGTTCGATTGATAAAAACTTTTGAAATTTTCCCACTGTCCTTTCATCCCTTAAAAGGTACATAATGACGACAGCCATTTTACGATACTCACTAATTAGTTACACAATTAATCCTCCTTCGGCTTCCTATTAGTGTTTTCTTAGTTTTATTATGTAAATGTATTAAAATCGATTCAAGATCTTTAAAAGAAACTATTATCCAGTCACAAATACGGTCTTGTTTTCGTCGTTATTCTTTTTTTAATTTCTGACTGGTTAGCGCTTGCCTGTGATAACACCCGATGGTACGTGATGATACAGTCTAAAATTGAAGCTTGCTTATCTGGTATGAGGCAATTTACCTCTTATGGTTTCGACACAGCACTGTACCATGGATCTCTTGTTTGACTTTGCTGGTCAGACCTGCCCAGATCCAGTAATGGGAGGCTTCGGTTGAGGCTAGCTACCACCCTACCATCAAGCAATAGATATGTGTTCCGGTACGAAGCTGTCTAGAAACCATGGTAAATTGCCACTTACCAGATTAACGCGTCCATCTTAGATAGTATCATCACTGACAGCAATTAAAAGAAAACTTAGTAATCCGCAATGTATTGGCTTAACAAAAAAAAGGCCAATCTATTTACCAACAAAATATATAACTCTACTCTAGTCGATAAATAAGAAATTTTAATGTTTAACCGAAAACATTTTCTGTTCTTTATTCTACGTGTTCAGTTTCCTATGACGATATGATAAATATATACTATAATATATATAATATAAATAAGGGAGTGAATGCAGGGAATATGGTAAATGGTGCCCTGCGCGACTTTATGAATAGCCAGATGGTGTCTCAAAGGGCCAGACTGGCTGTGCATGCAAGAGTGTTGGTACCAACACTTAATGGTAGTGAAAGTTATAATATTATAATAATAGTGTGATAAGAGCACATTGTGGTTTAAAAGAAGATGTAGTGACTAAAATTGAGAAAGGTATGCTTAGATGGTTTGGGCATGTAAAGAGAATGAATGAAAGGAGACTGACAAAAGGGATTTATGAGTCAAGAATGAATACGAAAGTTGGAAGGGGAAGACCAAGGCGAACGTTCCTGGATCAAATCCAGGACATGTTAAATAAGGGCCAGGTCAAGAGTACTTTAAACTGACGAACTTGTATGAAAGGTTTAATGAGAATGAAAGAAGCGAAGGAGATATGTAAGGATCGTGGCTATATATGTGTACTATAAATTAAAGGAAAACCACGTGAGCGAAGCTGTACATAATAGCACTTTAAGTTTGTATTATTTGCCATTAACTCATATCTATCAGACTAATTAAGCTTTGATTGATGTGATCTTAATCATTAATACTAGTACTCAAGTATAGAAATACTCTGAGTAAGTCATTAAACGTGATGATACAATGTTTAAATCAATTATGTTAGCAATTAAGCGTGAGTTCATGAGAACATTGCATCAATTTTTTAAGCGAATTATTTTAACAGTGCAAAAACAAGCGTATTTAAATTCGTTATAAATTCATATGTAACTAATTACTCAACACGATTTTGAGGAATGCTTTTTCATTTTTCATTAAGGATACGTAAGCATCAAACAGTTATAAAATAAACGCACTAATCTAAGAAACTACTATTCATAATTGAAAAATAATTTCTGTATTGGAAATCTGTATAGCATTACGTTGCATCAATTAAGAGCGGAGCTTTATTGATAAATATTGCAAAAAATGTAGAAAATGTATTCCTTTTGGGAGCTTCCGTTGCGTTCGCTACGTAATCGGTTACAGTTGAGCAACCATTTTGTATAACGCAATGAAGGAGTGGTAAAAAGTCTATAATAATTTAATAGCGGTAGTTTTTACATTATTTATAGTTTAAGTTCGCATAGTTTAGTGTATATTTATTAAGTTAGATTATATTTAATAATATAGATATATACTATATGTCTAAACTAAATTTATCTAAACTAATATTATAAAGAGGAAATGTTTGTCCTTTTGCATGTTTGTAACGTTTTCACACAAAAACTACTGGACCGATTTCAAAATAATTTTCACCATTAGAAAGCTGCATTTTCACTGAGTGACATAAGCAATATTACTTTCTCAAACAAAATAAGGATCCCTAATAAAAATGCATAAATGTAACCCAAGGTGTGAAAAACTTTGTCACAAAAAATTTGTAATCGCGTGCACTGCGGAAACTATTGATGATAGAAAAAAATAATGTTCTACAGTATTATAAAACGTATTAATATCTACAAAAAAGTCTGCAATATCATATGTCCAAATACTGTGGATATGCAATTATAATCACTTTTTTACATTTAAAAAGTTAATATAAATGGCGACAATATTCAAACCATGTTATTCATTGCTCTATATTAATCCTTAACCTATTAAATGCATTTTAAATACATTTTATTGAAGATCGTTTCAATAATTATAGAATACTTTTTAAATTACTAAAATCGGACATTCCATTCAACAGATATAACGAATTATAGCGATGTCCATATTCATTTTGTTTATTCGCATTTTATTCACATGTCATAGAGACAGAAAAGACATTTTTTATTCGTTTGTACAGTTCTCCTGGAATATTCAGTATACGTATTTATATATATGTTCTAAAGTAATTAAAAACTAAGTAAAATAAAACTTTAATGTTAATGAATATAAATCTATACTCCTAATTAGTAGACTTACACTGCCACGAAATCGGTAACTACGTGGTGAAACCGCGGGGCATTTATAATATGTTCATTATCTATTTGTTTAATTACCATATTTATTATTTGAGTAGTGTATCAGAGAGATTCCTGAAGTCAGATTTTAATTTAATTAAGATTTTATCAGCCTATATGTAAAATAACGCCTATTTTTTTAAATGTATTAAAAAAAAGGTATAGAATAACTACATTTGGTACTATTATACACAAATATTACAAAAAATGTTTGTGCTAATCTCCGAAACACATTGGCATTTACTGGCAGATAAATTCCTGAGCACAAATTTTAATTTTACTGGCTTTTTATTTCCATATTTGTAAAACAACGACTATTTTTTAAATATATTAAACTAAAGGCATAAACTAACTAGTACATTAAGAACAGTATTTTTGCTGATTTTTAAAAGACATTGGCTTTTACTGGCAGAAAGATTTCTGGGGTCAGATTTTAATTTAATTAAGAGTTTATTTTTCTATTTGTAAAACAACTGGTACATTAAGAAAAGTATTTTTATAATATAGGTTCGTATTAATCTCTGAAAGACACTGGCTTTTACTGGCAAAAAGATTCCTGGGTTTAAGTTTTATTTTCATTAAGAGTATACTGGCAAGTGTTTAGACCTTAAATTTAGGTTTTTGCGTTTCTTCTCTGAACAAACATTCATTAAGCATTAATAAAATCTAAACCCTTAAAGACAAGGGAAGTAGCAGCCCCTTAACGTTCCACTTCTGGGTACAGGCCTGCTGACTCAGAGGAGCGAGGGTTTTTAGAGTATAGACCCACAACGCTGCTCCACTGCGGATTGGCAACCATAGTACACAAGTGCACTCTCTATTCCTTCACTCTCATAGTCCGATGTGACGGGAATCCGGGACGGGACCGGAGAGAGATCAGGCGCAGGACCGACTGCTTAACGTGTTCTCCGAGGCACGGGGTTGGATCACACCGCCAGCGTCCCAATTTCGGGCTAATATTGAGAAAATCTTAATAGAAAACTCAATATTGATTTTTTAATTGGTCCGACCCGGGATTCGAACCCAGGACCTCATGTCTGTAGTCGAACATGCTAACCACTAGACCAATGAGGCAGTCATAAAATAAATACTTGCAAGTATATAATATATATGGCAGCAATTCATACATATTACGTTTTACATCGTTAGGGGTACAAACATTTCTATACTAGATATTCCCGCCCCGCGGTTTCATCTGCGTAGATATCGATCTCGTGGCAGTGGAAAGTCTATTAAGTCGGACTATAGATTTATTTTTGTTAACGTAAATGTATTATTTCACTTGGTTTTTAATTACTTCCTGTCAGATTTTTAGATACACACTTACATTCATAATTCAATCAACACACAAATTTTACTTTACAACGAATATATCGTCGTCGTCGTCGTCGTCGTCGCTTCAACCGATGGACGTCCACTGCTGGACATAGGTCTCACGTAATGACCTCCACAAGGCCCGATGTAGCGCCGCCTGGCTCCAGCGGCTATCGGCGACCCTTTTTATATCATTGGTCTACCTTGTGGAGTTCTGCCTACACTGCGCCGTCCGGTGTGGGGTCGCCACTCCAACACCTTCAGCCCCCAACGTCCATCGGTCGAAGGACGTTGGGACTATGTGCCCCGCTCATTGCCACTTCAGGTTCGCGATTCGTAGGACTGTCAGTAACCTTGGTTCTACTACGGATCTCTTCATTTCTGATTCGATCGCGTAGAGAAACTCCCAGCATAGCTCTCTCCATCGCACGCCGAGTGACTCTGAACTTTCGCATGAGGCCCATAGTCAGCGACCACTTCTCAGAACCGTAGGTCATCACTGGCAACACGCAGTGTTCGAAGACTTTGGTCTTCAGGCACTGAGGGACGACGTATATATAACTAACACATTTTTAAATTCTTAACATCATTTACGTAGAATGTCCGACATTAGCAAATTTTGGAATATGCCTTATCAGCCGCAGGCCCAGTTATAAGAGTCGCTACAATTTTCTTTAGATTCGTTATATCTTTTGAAAGGAATGTCCGATTTTAAACATTTTAAAAGTATTTTATAGGTATTGAAACGGTCTTTAATAAAATAATAGGACAAGGTTTAATATAGAAGTGTGAATAATATGTTTTGATAATTGTCGGCATGTTTATTAACTTTCAAAATGTAAAAAAGTAGTTATAGTAGTATAACTACAGTAGTTAGACATATGGTATCCTGGACTTTTTTGTAGATATTAATACATTCTATAATACTGTAGAAGACTTTATCGCTCTATCATCAATAGTTTCCGCAGCACACGCGATGACAGATTTTTGTGACTAATTTTATCATTACATAAGTACATTTTTATGAGAGATCTCTATTTTTTTTATTAGCGAGTAATACCTATGAGAATGCAGCTTTCTAATGGTGAAAATATTTGTGTGAAAACGTTACAGACATTTTTTTTTACTCTGGGAAATGCCTTTATGCACGCCCATCAGAGTAAAACCTTATCGGCAGTGTGGGACTCGGTGGTAAGCCAGAATACCCAGTAAAACCCAGGGATACCTTTCGCATCCTTTACTGGAGCACCAGAGGATCGGTAGACGCAATCTACCCTGGCACTCCGGAAGATTCCTCTGGGAAACTTAAGAAGGAGGAAGGAGAAGCGCAAATCGACGCCTCCTACCTCCCATCCTCCTGCACCGAAGTAAAGGAGCGTCCACAGCGTTCTCCCTGTGCCTCTCATGTGCCTCCTTCAACGATATAATACTCTCACAGAAGGAGGCCACTGCCCTCCACTCCCTATCACCGGTGAGCATTGCGCCAACTATTCCCTCCAGCGAAAGGTTTCCTCCGACCAAAACGTTATAAAAATAATATTAATTTAGAAGTTGAGATAATGTTCTAATCAATTTTCGCTATCAGGAAAAAGTTCAATCTATTATTAATAAAGATGGCAGAATAATTTTTATTTTCCAGTGTCATTAGCCGTTAAAATCATTGAATATAACGTCAGAGCACCACAAAATGTTATGATGTAATATAAATGTTTTATTTATCTTTTAAATAGCTCTCCTGTAAAATTTGATTGATGTCACTGTTCAATTAAAGCAGGAATTCGTTGAATGTAATTTAATGGTAACCGTCTCTATTATTCAAATGGTAAATATTATAATTATAATTTTTTGCTAATCTATAACCATGTCGCCATTTGCCAATCAATAAATAGAGTTAATTATAAACTAACAATATTAATTGAGTAAATTATGTGCTTAATTTGCCTAAATTGATTAAAGATTCCAATTGTTTTGTTTAAAATCAAATTATCATGAAAGAATGTTTTGAATTTTATCTAACTTCATAGCTTAATTGCATGGCAAACGTTTTACGTTTAAATTAAATTAACATGAATTACTGTATTTCTGTAAATTTCCATAACATTATCGTTTTGTAATATTAAATAAATATAGTCTCTATTGGGCCTTAGTGGAATAATCATATTTAATTATTACAGTAATTTGTCATTCACATCGCGACAATCCGTGACAACAATTTCCTTTGATAAATTTCCATGGAATTTATATTTTTGAATTAATGTCATTTCAATTATAAATTATTTAATAACTGTCCTAGTAAATGCAACATTATAATAAATTGCTACTGTTTTCATTAGCTTAAAAGTGTTCACGCAAGATTTGTGTTTTTTTTTCACAACATTTATTACCTTGGTTTCACGTCCTTTCATGTTTCTGTGATTTTTATTAAAGAATAAATTTTACCAATGAAATAGATAAAAATTTATATTGCCATTACTTTATTTTTTAAAATAACAGGTTGTCTTCTTTCTTTTGATTATTTTTATAATTAAAATAGTCTTTAAAACAAAATTAAATGCACTTATGAAAGAAACGTGTAATAAAAATACAAAGAAAGCAATTGATGCTAAATTAGTTTTGAAGTGAAACTTCTTTAAGCTATTGAAGGTACAATTTTTACAGATGAAAAGTGTCACGAAGTTGTGCAGCGTTTTTCAAGCGAATTCGTTTGAAGGTTAGGTAGTTTTATTTACCAATAACATGTGGCATTTTATTTTGCCACTCGTTAGTTAATAATTTAATATAGTATTTTTCAACTGCCATATTGGTCTAGTGGTTAGCATGTTCGACTACAGACATGAAGTCCTGGGTTCGGGTCCCGGGTCGGGCCAATTAAAAATTAAATATCGAGTTTTCTATTAAGATTTTCCCAATATTTGCCCGAAGTTGGGACGTTGGCGGTGTAATCCACCCCCGTGCCTCGGAGAGCACGTTAAGCTATCGGTCCTTCGCCTGATCTCTCTCCGGTCGTGTCGGATTCCCGTCACATTGGACTATGAGAGTGAAGGAATAGCGAGTGCACTTGTGTGCTATGCCTGCCAATCCACAGTGGAGCAGCATGGTGGATCTATCCTCTAGAACCCTCGCTCCTCGGAGTGAGGAGGCCTGTGCCCAGCAGTGGGACGATAAAGGGCTGCTACTTACTTACTTATCAATTAGGATTTAGTGCTTCTCTAAGAGATAAATTCACAGAAACATAAATTCTCACAGTACCGTCGCAATATTGAATTATGTCTTACATATTCGTGATAATATATACTTATACAGCAAAAAATATTAATACGATAAATAAAAACAAACTTGTAATGCTTTTTCAGAGTGAAGAAGGTTCAGGAATTATTGATCTGGTTCATTTGCCTCCGCATAGTTTTAAGAAATGTGTAAAAAACATCCTTTTACAAAATTTGAAGATTATTTAAGCGATAGAAATGTTTGGACTTGATGCCAATTGCTCATAAAAGCAGTATATTACACATTGTAACATACAAAACTATCTCTAAACGAGTAACCGTTGAGTTTCTTGCTAGTTTCCTGCCAGCGGATTCTACTATCCGAACTGGTAGTAGATTTGTTACAAACGGACAGACTACTGACGATTCAAAAGGTGTTTTTTG
Organism: Elymnias hypermnestra; assembly: GCA_015832385.1. Lineage (NCBI taxonomy): Eukaryota > Metazoa > Arthropoda > Insecta > Lepidoptera > Nymphalidae > Elymnias > Elymnias hypermnestra. Next base: position 2,583,240 of record JACTOM010000493.1, on the reverse strand, counting down.
GGCCTATTTAAATAAATTTTGATTTTGATTAACGTCAATCGCGATTAGTTTTGAAGATATAACTAAAACTAGCTAGGGCGTTTTCAAAGTCTATAACGGACATTGATAAAAACATTTTGAGTGTTTTATATACACAATTGTATATGTATATTTAAAATGTTATACAAGACGACTTCTGCTTGCTTTGCTTGCTCAAATTATCACAAATATCCCATGCAATTAAAGCCAATCGGGCTGTTTTGCTACCTTCAAAGCATGTACATTCTTGACAATCATCCGGCAGCGTTGTTAGCGTGATAAAAGTCAATCTGACATGCGATATGAGTAATGAGATAATTGCAAGCAATTTGTAATTTAATATGTGGTCTAATACCTATATATATCTAATAACTCTATTGTCGTCTTATAGATTATTATACTGATTAAATACTAATGTAATTCCGTCTTTGTGTTGTATTTGGAGACATTAGATATACAAATCTGCCTCTGCCTCACTGGTCTAGTGGTTAGCATCTTCGACTACAGACGTGAGGTCCTGGGTTCGAGTCCCGGGTCGGGCCAATTCAAAAATCAATATTGAGTTTTCTATTAAGATTTTCTCAATATTTGCCCGAAGTTGGGAAATGGGCGGTGTGATACACCCCCGTGCCTCGCAGAGCACGTTAAGCCGTCGCTATCTGTCACCGGTCGTGTCGGATCCCGTCACATCGGACTATGAGAATGTAGGAATATAGAGTGCACTTGTGTACTATGCCTGCCAATCCGCAGTGGAGCAGCGTGGTGGTCTATGCTCTAACAACCCTCTCTCCTATGAGAGAGGAGCCTGTGCCCAGCAGTGGGACGTTAATGGGCTGCTACTTACTTTACTTTTACTAGATATATAAATACAGACGAAGATCACTTTAGACTTCTTCATATCAAAGTCAAAGTCAAAAGAATTTTACAGCACTTTTGAATCCTCAAATAGCCTTTTTTCCATGTATTATTTAACTGTGCCACTGATATATCATCACAACAGTTTAGAATGACTTACAATCTCAAATTACGAGGATTCCTTCGCGCCTTGTGACTTCATTATCATTAAAATGTATATTTATAATCTATATATATAAAAGAGATATCCTGGTATCTATTGACTCATCACGATATCTCTGGAACTAAAAGGCTTAAAAGTAAAAGTAAGTAGCAGCCCAGTAACGTCCCACTGCTGAGCACAGGCCTACCCACTCCGAGGAGCGAGGGTTTTTCGACAATAGACCCACCACGCTGTTTCACTGCGGATTGGCAGGCATAGCACACAAGTGCACTCTCATAGTCCAATGTGACGGGAATCCGACACGGCCGGAGAGAGATCAGGCGCAGGACCGACGGCTTAATGTGGTCTCCAAGGCACGGGGATGGATCACACCGCCAACTTCCCAACTCCGGGCAAATATTGAGAAAATCTTAATAGATAAGTCAATATTGATTTTTGAATTGGCCCGACCAGGATCTCGAACCCAAGACTTCATGTCTGTAGTCGAACATGCTAACCACTAGCCCAATGAGGCAATAAAAGCCATAGAAACTTGAAATTTGGTTGGAATATTCCTTTTGCCGAATAGAGGTTAGCTAAGAACGGATTTTACGAAATTCCAAAGGGGGGTTTTAAAAATTGAAATTTTCACATTAAAAAACAATTCAGACGTCCAATTTACAAACGATATCTTTTATAGTGTGTAAAACTTTCTTTTATGACATCATGAAATCTATCAAAAGTAAATTTTAAGGAAATTCCACCTTCAAAGGGCAGCGCGGGTATGTTTCTTATTTGTAAAACAAAAAATGCTACCAAAAAAAATATTCCAAGCGAAGTCGCGGTTTCAGCTAGTTTAGTATATATCAAGATTATATATTTATAGAGATTCATTCACTCACACGCTTTTTGTCTTCTATATTGTCCTTTAAATTATAGAATGATTTCTCAATTAGATTTAAATTTACTTAGAGACATCTTTGTAACTTGGGAAATTTTTCTAATCTATCGTGAAATTATATAAAATAAATTGATGACATAGATACGTTTTGGTGAAAAATATATTGTTTTTCTACTTTTTTTTTTCTAATTGTGTTTAGCTGTTAGCCCTACTGGCTTTTACAGCGTAACCGGAAGGAGGACGGGCTCTTATGGAGGCCTATTTATTTAATTTTTATAAGTGTTCAAACCAATAAGGTAAGAAAACACTATTAAAAAATATAAGAATCGAACCCAGGACCTTAGTAGGCCTGTTTTTTTTCTACGTTTTATGTCTTCTTATATACTTGTCCTAAAAAAAAAAAGAACTACTTATGGATTTAAATATATCTGTTATAATATTCAGTTACACAAAGAGAGCGATATACATCATTTTTGGGGCAAATAGATTCAGAATATGCATTTTAAATAAGGTACCCTAATTACTTTGGGTTTGCTTCCACAGAATTTTAAGAAATATGTCAAAAACATCCTTTTTCAAAAGGCAAATAATAATGTTGAAGATTATTTAAGCGATAGAAATGTTTGGACCTGATATCAGTTGCAAACGGAAGCTAAACACGTAGTTACCTATAAACACTATAGTTAAAGGAGTAACTGCTGAGTTTCTTGCCGGTTTCAATCAACTCTAAACCGGTGATAGATTGGATACTAACGGATACACTACTCACGACTCAAAAGTGCTTTTTGAGCCTACTTGAATATAGTATAATTATAAAAATATCTCATATAGAATTGTGGAATAAAATTGTAGAGTTTAATGAAAATAATAAATTGTTGGAGTAATATATTTTAAAAAGAGCTTTTTGACTTTGAATGTGGAATATTTTGATTTTGACTGGTGGAAAGCTGACATCCTAATATGTCTTCGTAAAATTTGTAATATTTCATTGATATTAATACTAAATCTACGTAGAAAAAGTCATGTTATTAGCTAGTTTGATTTCAACACAAAAGAATCACTTAAAATCGATTTTTCCGTAATGAACACTTAAAAGAGTAAATTGAATATAGATAACATTAACGATTTTTTTGATATCCTTTAAATTAGATCTCGTAAATATTAAAAGTAATATTATCGCTCACATTGTACGTGAGTGCTTTATTTCATAAGTTTTTTAAAATCAAAACTTTAATAACATAAATGTAATGAAAATTTATATATTCCAAGTGTCTATTAGCCGAAGGCGTAATCTTAATTTTAACAAGACAGTCAGTTGTAAGTTTACCTCTACATAACTTTAGAAATACATCGAGAACGTTCTTAAATAAAATACAAAATATATTTTTTATACAGTTCCCCATGTAAACATCAAAAATCTCTTTAACTGTACTGAGTTTCTTGTCAGTTTCTTCACAGTAGATACAACTTTCCAACCCAGGGCCGGATTTAGCGGGAAGGGGAGCTTCGAAACTATTAAAAAATTGTTTCAACTGTTTCAATTCACTAAATGGAGGTTTTCTTACAATTGCATTTTCAAACAACATAAGTAATGATTAACATTCGGAAATTTCAATGGAGAAAATATAATCGTTAAATTCGTTTTCTGTCCGTATACATCTACAAGACAATAAAGATTACCAGCTCGGATGAGACCACATATTTTAAATATTTCTAGTTCTATTTATAGATGATTGTTAAATGTTAAAAAAACTTTTTTTCTATTGCTGATTAGCAAAAAAATTTAGCGCTCGACTGTGATTTCACCTGAGGGTAAATGATGATACAGTCTAAGATGGAAGCTCGCTAATTTAGTAAGAGGCGATATGCCTCATATGGTTTCTACACAGCATCGTGCTGGAACACAAATCACTTTGTTTTGCTGGTAGGGTGGTAACGAGCCACCCACCACTCCTGACTCAGACAAATTAGAAAGTACAATATTCTAAATTCGCCCTACAGGGGATCGAACCCGGGGCATCTAATAGCCAAAGCGAGTACTCACAGTACACATAAATATTGCCAGCTCAGATGAGAAATTTATGTTATATTCCGCAAATTTTTCCGCGAAAGAGCTTTCCAGGCTTTTCCACATATTTTAGACAGATCTGTTCTTAATGATATTTTAAAATGTTGTTAAATAATTAAAAAACCTATTTAATTAAAATGTCGACAAAAAAATTACTTATTTAGAAAATAATTTGTGGCTAATGGGGGTCCAAGACCCCTAAATACGGCCCTGTCTGATTCGATAAATAAGTTATCAACGGACAAACTAATTCAAAAAAGCTTACTTGAATTAAAAATATCATTGATTTAGATAATTTATAATAATATTATATATGTTTATGCTGATGTTTCTAATGCAACAGTAAAGTCTAAGCGTTTAACCCGACTGAGTTTGTTGTGGGGTCTTCTCAGATCAGATTACTTTAGATTTTAAGTCTTTCTTAAGTACCATCATCAGGCGTATTTAAGAATTAGAGAGTGGAAAAAAAATATTATTTAACGATTCAAAAGTGCTGTAATATATCTACTTGAATGAAGATATTTTGATTCGATTTGATAACCATTGAGCTACAGTGTGCTATAGTCGGATTTGCTAATAAATATATCAATGGCAAAGAATAAAGTCATTTACGTGACGTGAAGAGGAAGTATTCGCTACGGTAAAAAACCTTAGACTATGCAATAAAACAAAACTAATCAAGCTATCATTGCAGTGTTAATATCAGCTGTTATTATCTAGCAGTAAGCAATAAGGATAATTATCCTTTATTACTCTACCATTGTAAACATTTTTTTCCTATTCATTTCAATCAAGTTGATATTTCGTATAAACAGAGTTGGAGATATGAGATTTCCAGGTATCTATTGACTCCTCACGACATCTCTAGAACCATAAGGCATAGAGACTTGAAATTGGGTAGGAATACTCCTTTTGCCGAGTAGAGGTCAGCTAAGAACGGATTTTGCAAAACTCCACCCGCAAGGAGGGTTGCGGGGGCGTTCATTATTGACTCATCACGATATCTCTGATATCAATGCTACCCAATAAACATTCCACGCAGACGAAATCGCGGGAAGCTAGTATATATATATAAGAGATATCTAGGTATCTATTGACTCATCGCGATATCTCTGGACCCATAAGGCGTAGAGACTTGAAATTAGGTAGGAATATTCCTTTTTCCGAGTAGATTTCAGCTAAGAACGAATTTTACGAAATCCCACCTACAAGGGAGGTAGCGGGGGGTGTTAATTAAAAAAAATCAAATTTTCATTTTTTTGACATAATGGAAGTTATGAAAAACTAAATTTTAGGTACTTCCACCCGCGAAGGGCAGTGCGGGAATGTTTCATATTTGTAAAACAATCTGCCTAAATTAATGAAAATGCTATCAAAAAAAAACATTCCACGCAGACGAAGTCGCGAGTTCAGCTAGTTTTATACAAACTCTTACTGGCAGTTTAGATCTATGCTATATCCTCTAGATTTTGAAAAATATGTTAAGCCAAGGAATTCGTCATAATGTAATTCGTAAATAGGTCATAATAGTTAATAACAACGACATTACACTTTTGTTCTAACACCTACATACAACCTACTTACTAATTATTATGAGCTATTCCCATATAATATAGGTTACATTGTATGTTTTTATTGTGGACAAAGCGCTTGACTGCGATATCACATGCTGGTAAGTGGTGATACAGTCTGATGTGGAATGGCACTAATCTTGTAAGAGATAATTTTCCTCTCGTGGTAGCATACTAAAACCACTATCCATTCTTCTGGAAATTGAACCCAGAACCTCTCCTAACAATACGAGAACTCCCACCTTAAGCCTATATCAAAACAAATGTATAAACGTTGAAACAATATAATTATCTAGTTACGTTCTGAATGTCAAAATCGATATTGACATATTTACTATTTCAAAACAAACAAGTAATAAAGCCAAAATTCTACTAAAACTGTATAAAATCAAATATTATCCGCTACAATTTGAATAAGTGTATTTGAATTTGAGTGAATGGACAAGAGAGCAGTTTATTAACGACTCATTTGAACCAATAGGTAAAACATATAGGGAGTGTGTGAACTAATAGTATTATACGAAAATAATGCAGTCAAAATGTTAAAATATTAATATGTCATATTTATATTTTTAATACTTGTCCTAAATCATATTTTCTGACAATAATATGTCAATCTATTTATATATTTAAATCAATTAAATAAACGTAAGTCTAATATATTCATTGTGCAATTGTTAGTAGGTATTTACAGTCCCACTACTGGGCATAGACCTTTATTATAGAAGATAGGTTCAAAAGCATTATTCAAAGGTATTATTCATCATTATGTAGGTATACGGGTAAATATATCTAATTATTTGTGTTGAGAATTGTTTGTGTGGCATGAGTTTGATTTCTAGAAGTTTGAACCACAAAAATAAGTCTATTACAGCATTTTAGTTAGCAATATTTATACAATAGATATAATAAATTATTGATACACAGCATAATTGTTATGAATCATTGCCTATACAGTGCCTATCCAAATCTGATGCAATGTTTCGGATAAAAAATAATTTGACGTGTAAACAAGAGCTTTATGTGCCCCATTACAAACAGAGCCCTTAAGTATTTTAAAATACTTTCACTATTTCTTATTGTTTACTATTCTTAATAAAGATTAAAATGAAATACTTGCAATTATTATTTGGGCGAGCTTTCATCAAGCAGGATGTGAGATAGGCACCATAAGAAACCATTATAATTAATTGCGATATCTAGAACTGACCGGGCATATCGAAGTAACACCTCAGGTACGATTCTACATTTTTTCAATATAAAACTCTACTCTACCAACGTAATTATCTACAAGTTCTATATTACAACTAAAGATTTGATATGATAAATAAATTCTTTCGTAGGAAAAATCGGTAGCATAATAAAATTTCGGTAAATGCTTCGGGAAGGCATTAAATAGATTCTTATCTATGATAAATAAACGGAACATTAAATAAATAATCTATATACTGACCCATCTTGGTGGTCGAGGACGTGCCACCGCGAATAAATCTAAAATGAACCCTGTCAGTCCGCCCGGCGGCGGGCGCCACGGCACGAGGCGGAAGGCAAATCGCTAAATGAATACATACCTGCGAAGACGCCAGTACTTCGAGCACTTAACACTCAACGACAATACCTCTAACTCATAATGCCTCAACATCACACCGCGGGGCCGCGAGCCCGCGCGACTGCGGTCCGTATCGCGAGCACTGAGACGTTCGGCGACCGACGCCCTTTATTATCACCGTATTTACACTATCAGTCTGTCGAAGGCTACTCCTCGTCCACGTTGATCTCCGAGTCGGCGGAATCCTCGTCGTACGTGGAGGACGACGCAAACCCCCTGCCCAGCACGGCGGAACGGTTCTTGGCGGCGGCCGCGCGGTCTCTCTGCCGGCGGTTCTTAAACCAGTTACCGACTTGGGTCGGAGTCAGCCCGGTCGCCGCCGCCAACTCTCTCTTCTTAGTCGGGTTCGGGTACGGGTCTTGGAGGTACCATTCCCGAAGGAGAGATCGCGTTCGCTCCTTGAAACAATGCGTCTTCTGCTCCCCGTCCCAGATGGTTCGCGGCAGCGGGAACTTCTTCCGCACCCGGTACTTGTCGACGGGGCCGAGCGGGCGGCCGCGCAGCCTCTCCGCCTCCTGGTAGTGCGCCTCCAGCCAGAGCGCCTGCAACTTCGCGTGGCTCGAGCGCTGGAAGCGGTGCCGCTCCAGGATCGAGTAGAGTTCCCGGTGGCGGCCAGCGTGGAAGGCGACGACAGCGCGCGCGCGCAGCACGGCCTCGCAGCGCTCCAGCTCGGCCACGTTGGGGTGCGCCACGGGCAGCGACCACAGGAAGCGCGCCAGGCGCTCCACGTCGCCGCTCTCCTCGAGCGTCTCGCAGACGGTGGCCACCTGCGCGGCGCTGAAGGAGAGCGTGGGCAGCGGCAGCAGCGGCGTGGGCGCGGCGAGCTCGAGCGCGGCCAGCGACAGCGGCGGCGGCTCGCAGGCGGCGGGCTCGGCGGCGCGGTCGGGCGCGGCGGGCCCGCGATGCGCCTCCAGGATGCGCGCGTGCAGCGCCGCCGTCGTGGACTCGTCCCAGGAACCGCGCATGGATGCGAGTGTGCGCGGCGGAGTCGCGCGCCGTTTGAGCCGGCGGGCGAGCGCGCGGCGGGAGCGGCCGGGGGCGTGGAGGGCCGTCGGACTATTGGCTATCGGTTACGCTGCGCGCGGCGCGGCGGCCAATCGCGCGCGCGCCGCCCGGGGGCCGGATAGGTTTCGGGCGCGGCGCGGCGCGTATCCGGCGGGCGCGTTTAACGGCGGCGGGGCGCGCCCCCCGCGCCGCCATGATCCGTCACGCACACCGCCTCGCCCGCCGCTCGCGGGGGCTCATTTACACGACGGTACCGAGAACTGAATATCTTTTTGATACGTCTCGTTATTTTGATAACGCTCTCTGCGATATTTCTTTTCGCAATTCTATTGTCTTATATTTCTCAAACAAATTTATATACTAACTATGGCTAAATTTGATATTGATTACACGCCTCAGATTTTTCTATTATACATTATAACGTTACCTGTGTGCCGGTGAAAGTCCCGACAAAATAGTTGTAGTTGCCTAAACAGAATTTATAAATTATACAATATAAAGGTTTTAAAATGATTTTCTCAGATGTCAATTGCGTTATATACGCAGGCAACAAATAATATCTATTCTTTACGTCACGACGTTATCGCCCCATTGCGGTTTGGCAAATGTGTTTAACGACCTAAATTTTTAGACCTTTTTGTTGCTAATATCTATTCTTAATACTATTAGTAAGGAGTAGAGAGTATACAAGTGTACGCACTAACACAAGCACACTCTATTCCGTCACTCTCATAGTCCGATGTGAGGGTAACCCGAGACGAGCGGAGAGAGATCAGGCGCAGAACCGACGGCTAAACGTGCTCTTGGAGGCACGGGGGTGGAGACACAGCCAACTTCCCAAATTCGGACAAATACTGAGACATTCTTACCAGAATATCAATTATCGGGAGTCGAATCCAGCTGACCACAAGACCAATGAGACCGCATAGAATAATGAAAGGAATAAATGCTCGGTTCGACGTATCCGTAACACACCTGCGATATAGTGTAAAAGGTTCTTGATCTGCAATTATCGCCCTCCATACACTTACCCGGGTGGATTACTTGCTTTTATTCGCGATATGGGACCACCGATCAATAAAACCTGTAAATCTATTCATCCTCCTTATATTTACGAACAGTATTTCCATTAATTAATACCTCAAACTTTTCACACACACTATTTACTTTACAATTAGCACTACCAAGTTCAAATACGCTATCTTTTGAACATGTCGAGTAATTACACAAATTTCTTTAAACTTAGTTAATTGGTAATTAAAAAAGCAAAAATCTGTACAACGCTTTCTATTAAAAGCTCACGTAAAAGCTTTAAAGATTTATTTCTATGAGCGTTTACGAAGTTTTATTTGCTTGTTTAATTGCGTACAATTTCGAACTTAACTATGACATATTTATTATAGAATATACTAATATGAATTAGTAACGGTTTGCTGGTAAGTTTCTTTTAATAAATGGAGATGTAGGAAGCCCGGGGATTGTCGCAAGAAAGGGCTAGCAATCATTTTATCCTAGACAAGCCAAGCATTAACATTAGACCTGCAAATGTGAATGGGCGACAGGATATAATTAACATTAAGTGAACCGTGTGACTTATTTCTTTAAAAAATCTCGTTAAATTAAATATTTAAAGTATCTCAATAGGGTCTAAGTTGCATCATACAGAAACGCATTTGTTTCTCGGTATATTTTGCTGTTGAAGTGACAAACCACAAGCTCTACCTATATCCAGTCTTGACGTAAGAAAATTTGGGTAAGATTCCTTTTTATCACATTTTTTATGCTGGGAAATGTATTTACACAACTTGAGCCACAAAGTGTGGGCCTCGTTTCTTGTGAAATTAAGGTAACAAAGCAGTTTTTACCAGTCATTTCATAACTATTTTTAACACAAGGTTTCATAGATGAAATTAGCAACTATTTCTTCAAAGATCAAATTCAAAAGTAGAATCCAGTCTTTCGAAATTAAAACTACCCTATTCGCAAAGTGTATTTTTTTAATCTAGAGTATATTAGAGACTTTTGTCCACAAGACACGTCAGCCCCATCGTACCTTAGCTTTAATATAAATCACTGATAATCCTCTACTATCATGTTACAAAATTCTACAGCTATTTCTGACGTTGGACTACTCAGAATGCTCTGCAGTAAGCCAAAATTAAAACAATTTAAACAATAGCTGTTTATCAGCGATTCCAGAAGAAGATGCTGTTCGTCTTCTAATTGGCCGCATAGAGTGAAGTTCGGTGTCGCCGATTTTTTATTCAAGTAGGCATATTTAATAAAGGGTAACTTGAAAGCTACCTTAATATGGTTTTTACCTAAGGTAGCATATCCAAACCAGGGTACTCACGGTGGTTCTCTCTGCATGATATTATACTAGAACCCTTTTGATCTGGATCTTTCATCAAAATACGATGTCCATACACTGCGAATCAATTAGAAATCTCGGAATAAAAGGGTCTGATAGCAAAACCATGTCTGATAGTACCAGCCAGTTTAGCAAGCCTGTCCGCCTCTTCATTTCCCTATATGTGCTGGAACCCATTGCAGCCTCAGCAATCTACGATTTCGGAAGTAATCATGAATCTGCTGCAGAATATTATAACCTATCTGTAGCCCTCTTCAAGCAGAGGTGCATCGAGTCAGATGTTTAAGAGCACAAATTGTTAAATACCTGTTGATATGAAATAAATGATGATACTTTGATTTCTTTTATTGCTGACAGGTTGTCTCACCTAATAGTATGTGATAGTACCACCTGAGATAGTAACGCGATATTTCAAAAGGTAATCTACCTCTTAACATATTTTAAACAGCATGAGCACAATGTTGCTAGTAAGGTGCTTGATGTTTCTTGTATACTATAATGATAGAGTAGCTGTTCCCCGCAGTGTCACTCGCGTAATTCCCGTTTCCCTAGCGAGTGCTTGTATAACGAAAAATACGATATAGCACTGTGAAATAACTTCAAGCGTCAAACGTATATATTACGAAATTAACCCATTTAGTTGCAAGTTTCAGGAAGTCATATTCCAACTACAGCGAGCGAGATTTCACCGTGAAAGCCTTTCCACAGTATTAAGTTATTGAACGGCAAACCACACCCCGTGTAACTCACCCTCACCTCACCCCCACTCCCACTCCCGGGGGGTTGGGTATGCTCGTACAGATTACGTCAGTGTTGTGCAAATATTTTTTGTTGTATTGCGAGTTGAACCAATTGATTAAAAAAAAATGATGTTTTTATAATTGCTTCGTTGTATGCTTCTCAGAATTTTACAGTATGAAGGATTGACAATTCACTTTTTTTTATAAAAAAATTACGATTGAGTTCCGAACACGGCTATAAATGGAACAATTTTATGTCTACTAACGGAAGGGAAGTTTTATTCAATAAATATTACTAGAACTGTTACCGGGTTTGAAATTCGCAGAAAATACTTACGACTCAGTACTTCCATTTTCAATTTTTTTATATCTCACTATACTTTAATTATTTGGAACATTTCGATAGAGCATTTATACGAGCAATCTCTGGATAGGGCATTTATATAAGTACTCTCTCGCTAACACACTTAAACTAGTGTTCTCTTGATAAATAATTTCAACTAGTGTTCTCTTGATAAATAATTTAGACGAGTAATCTCTTGCTAGCGCATTTATACGAGCACTCTCTTGATAGGGCATTTAAGACTACTCTCTTGCTAATGCAATTATATAAGTACTCTCTTGTTACCACATTCAAACTAGTGTTCTCTTGCTAACTAATTTATACAAGCACTCTATTACTAGCCCATTTTTGCGAGTACTCCCTTGCTACCGCATTGTTACGAGTACTCTCTTGCTAGCACATTTATACGAACATTCTCTCGATAGAACATTTTACGACTACTCTCTTGCTAATGCATTTATATAAGTACTCTCTTGCATACACATTTAAACTAGTGTTCTCTTGCTAACTAATTTATGCGAGTTCTCCCTAGCTAGCCAACTTATGCGAGTAATCCCTTGCTAGCGCATTTATACGACTACTTTCTTGCAAGCGCATTTATGCAAATACTCCTTTGCTAGCGCATTTATAGGAGTACTCTCTTGATAGGACATTTTACGACTACTTTCTTGCTAATGCATTTATATAAGTACTCTCCTGCAAGCACAATTATACTAATGATCTTTTTGTAACTAATTTAAACGAGCGCTCCCTTCACCTGTTGATGTTATGAGCTCGTTTCCCCGGTAAGCTAAGTCATATATATTTTGATATTGTCTAGGTAGTTAACCTCATAATGGCTTGAACCAACGTCATATGACGACTTATGTTTGATCATTAAGCGATTATTAAGTATGGTCGAAACATCTAAAAACAGTCTAGAGCTTGAGGAATTCCACCATATTAAATATATTCCCTGTCAAAGATCTAACTTAAAACCTTTTATTGCGTCAACGAATGTTTTTCTGCCAAATGTCTTTTGTTACATTTTAAGTTTATTATATTTAAGCTGCGAAAAGAACTTTTAATTCTTTTCAGAAGAAAACGCGATTATTATTCATTCATGAGCAATAAATATTCAAAGATTTATCCTCCAAAAGTTATAAAGTATATACGAGTAAAACAACTGGAACGTGACAAAAGTTGTAATAGAAAAGTTACAAAGCTTCTTAAATATAACAAAATTTCTGTTTTGTTTTAGTCCTTACAAAGAAATCAGTGTTATATTTTTATATAAAATATTGAGGAGTGTTGAAAAGCTTACAAATACAAAGTAATAAAATTTATAATTTATTGACAGCGAAATATCCATTTTACTTTTACTTATTTATTTTTATATACAAATTTTCTATATGTATGTGACTGCCTCATTGGTCTAGTGGTTAGCATGTTCGACTACAGACATGAGGTCCTGGGTTCGAGGCCCGGGTCGGGCCAATTCAAATATCAATATTGAGTTTTCTATTAAGATTTTCTCAATATTTGCCCGAAGTTGGGAAGTTGGCGGTGTGATCCACCTCCGTGCTTTGGAGAGCACGTTAAGCCGTCGGACCTGTGCCTGATATCTCACCGGTCATGTCGGATTGCCGTCACGTCGGACTATGAGAGTGAAGGAACAAAGAGTACACTTGTGTACTATGCCTGCCAATCTGCAGTGGAGCAGCGTGAGTAGGCCTGTGCCCAGCAGTAGGACGTTAAGGGGTGCTACTTACTTACTTACTTACTATGTGTGTGTGTATGTGTGTATATATTCTTACTTGGATTTTTACCTGAAATAAATACCTTATTACTATTAACTTTCCAACACTTTCCGGAGAATGGCGAATAGATTATTCAGTAATTGTTAAGTTATCACTGACGTATTAAATAATAATTGATTATTTATTACGTACTAATTATGTATTATCTATTTATTTAATATTTATTGTACATACTTTATTTTTATTTTTGTTTAGTTTCTAAGTGTTTTTGTTTGTTTGTCTTCGTCCGAGTCTCCGCTGAAAACCGCTGAAATCCCAACAATCGCTGAGCGGTGTTCCCTTTTTCGGCATCACATTTTTTTTCTGCAGCTACTTTACTTGTTTTATGTTAGAATACACGTGTAATCATTTTAACTGCAGTTAAGTGTGATGTAAAAAATGAAAGGATATTATTATTATTATTAAATATAAAATAAATTGAAATTAAATTTTAAAAAATAACGCATAGGAGAGATCAGATTGAGCAAGAGTAGTTAATAGAGAGTAGAGCTTGAACTTCTTCGAGAAGTTCTCATATATTATCATAATTAGAACAACATTGACGACTCTCTCCTTAAACGGGATTCATTTTTAGTTTTCTAATTATCATAAGTTTTGAAAACTATGTCTTGTCTACACTGTAAGGTAAGTAGCAGCAAGTTAACGTCCCACAGCTGGGCACAGGTATCCTCAGTCAAATGAGAAAGGGTTTCTAAGGCATGGACTCACCACGCTGCTCCACTACGGATTGGCAGACATAATACACAAGTACTAAGGAATAGAGAGTATTCCTTCACTCTCTATTCCTTCTTCCTAGTCCAATGTGACGGCAATCTGACACGACCGGAGCGAGATCAGGCGCAGGACCGATAGCTTAACGTCCTCTCCTAGGCACGGGGGTGTAGCACACCGCCAATTTCCCAACTTCGGGCAGAAAATCTTAATAGAAAAGTCAATATTTCATTCAATTTCGCAAATCCTGGGTCTTATACCCAGTAACTCATGCCTGTAGCCAAAAATGCTAACCACTAGAACAACGAGGCAGTTTGAACTGCACAATTTGTAAATTATACAGGTGTCCTAGGCATTATTAAAGGTATTCTGCATAAAGTAAATAATTTATTCGACAAAAAAATGGTTTTTTAATAAAAAATCAAATTTATCCCATTGTATCTTAAGTCGAAACAAATCAAAAACGACAAAAATAAAAATGCGTGCGTACAAATACACACATGTCAGAAGTGAAACTTCTTTGGGAAAGTAATTTTAAGTTTTTTTATATTTATACAAATGTAATACTTTAGATTTCCGAGACTGAGAGAAAAAGGAAGATATGTTAGAAATTTTATTGTCATTGCAATATTAAAAGTGTCGAAAATTAATAAAAATGGCACATGTTATTTGTAAATATATATTCGGAGTTAATTGCAATCAGACAATGAGACTTGATTTTTTTATTTAAAAATGTATTTCAGATGCAAAAATGCTCTTTTTCTTATTAGAGATGAAAGTCTCATTTTACTGTCATTTATTAATTATTTTATCAATCTAAACCATTCTCGAATCCACCTGATGATACCCAAAAATGTCAACAAAATCGCTGCAATCGTTTAGGAGGAGGATATGTAATTTAATATGAAAGACATAAAGGTAAGAAGTAGCCCATTAACGTCCCACTGCTGGGTACAGGCCTCCTCACTCAGAGATAGAGGGTTTTTAGAGCATAGACCTACCACGCTGCTCCACTGCGAATTGGCAGGTACAGTACACAAGTGGACTCTCTATTCCTTCACTCTCATAGTCCGATGTGATGGGAATTCGACACGACCGGAGAGAGATTAGGCGCAGGACCGACGGCTTAACTTGCTCTCCGAGGCACGGGGGTGGAGCACACCGCGAACTTCACAATTTCGGGTAAATATTGAGAAAATCTTAATAACTCAATATTGGTTTTTGAATTGGCCCGACCAGGGATTCGAACCCAGGACCTCATATCTGTAGTCGAACATGCTAACCACTAGACCAATGAGGCAGAGACGAAAGAGCAATATCAAAGATATACCACCTGCAAAACATTTGACAGTATATTAATGCCAATAAAGGTTTCCCAAGTTTAAGTGCCAATAAAACGCAATAACTAGACTTTCAGTTGATTTATACTGTAACCAACAAAATATATCCCTTTATAAATCATAGAAAATAGAATCCCGGTAAAGACCACACCCCCTAAGATTTTATATCAGCCAAACAAAGATAACCACCCCCGTATCGATCCACACCCCCCCGGGAGCGAACAGAAGGTTTCATACGATCCGAATATAACACCCGGGATACTCGTTATACGAGCCACTTGGAAAAGTGGGTTTGTATGTGTTATTTCACTGAGCCAGGGAAATATATTGGATATAGTACTGCCATTGTTCTAAGATAGATAACTTTATGTATATAAAGCTTATGTACGTGTGTATATCATTGAACTCCACCCAAATACATCGATTTTGATGACAATTTGAAAGAATAGCTTCTTTACGCAAGCTGGACTTGGGCAGAATGCTGGTGAATGCGTAACTAGCGCGTTACGAAAAGTGTGACTTTAATAGTTATGAAGTCAAACTTCTTTACGTACGCTTCACTTGGGGAGTAAACTAGGGGATACGTGACGAGAACGTTACATAACGTGTGATATTGCGAGGCAAACGGACTGTAAATACAAAAAATTTAAATATTTGTAGAATAAATGAATATATTGTAAGATTTTAATATTTATGAAGTCAAACTTCTTTAAACACGCTTGAATTGGGAAGTAAACTGGGGGATACGTGATGAGAGCGTTACGTAAAGTGTGATGTTGCGAGACGAACAGACTGTAAATACAAAAAATTCAAACACTTGTAGAAAAAATGTATATATTATAAGATTTTAATATTTTCGAAGTAAAATATCGTGAAGGCGTTACGAAAAGTGTGATCGGCCGTAGCGGAGGGACAAATTTAAATATTTGTAGAAAACTAATAAACATAAGTACCTTTATATTATATGATTTTAATATTTTCGAAGTAAAACTTCTCTACGCACGCTTGAGGAGTAAGCTGGGGAATACGTGACGAGAGCGTTACGAAAGTGTGATCTGTTCTGTTTTACGTATTATCAAGCACATTTAAAAACGATTTCGAATTATAATTCGATCCAAATAGTAACTCATTTCCTCATATTGCAACTGTAACGGAAACTACGCGGAAGACACCACCGGGATCACCAATGAACCATGTAAATTTATCATAATTCTTTTATTATCTCTCACTTCATTGAACAATAACAAAATACGCACATATACGCAATACATTCAAGGTTTTTTACTTAACGGTATCTTAAAAACAGATGAAAACTCGTCGTTGTCGTCGTCTCAACCGATGGACGTCCACTGCTGAAGAAAGGTCTCTCTTAATGAATTCCAATGAGCCCGATCTTGCGCCGCTTGTATCCAGCGGCTGCCAGCAACCCGCCTGATGTCATCAGTCCACCTGGTAGTGGGTCTGCCGACGCTGCGTTTTCCAGTGCGAGGCCGCCACTCTAGCACCTTCGGGCCCCAACGTCCATCGGTTCTGCGTACTATGTGTCCTGCCCATTCGGATGGGCAGCGTTCGGAAAACTACGGGACATCTTTATATTTTTTTTAAATTGCTAACAGATTAGCGCTTGACTGTGATCTCACCTGATGGTAAGTGATGATACAGTCTAAGATGGGCGCGCTAATCTGTTAAGAGGCGATATACCCCTTACGGTTTCTACACAGCATCGTACCGGAACACAAATCTCTTTGTTTGGCGGTATGTTTTTGCTGGTAGGGTGGTAACTAGCCGCGGCCGAAGCCTCCCACCAGTCCAGACTCAGACAAATTAGAAAATCCAATTTCCTAAATCGTTCTACGGGGGATCGAACTCGGGACCTCCGCTAGCAAAGCGAATACTCGCACCACTGCGTCAGCGAGGCCGTCAAATTATATCCATAATTCCTCATTATCCGAACAGTGCGTATTGCCAGCGATAAAAACTACATTAAAAAAAACTTAAGCAACAATGTTACTATAGTTAAAAAGTAAATATATAATTATATGTAGCATATAATAAAAAAATATATATTTGTATTTGATATTGGAAGGGCAACCTTGAGGCTAAAAAACGATGACCTTGGCTCAAACAGCACCAGACAATATCTTAAGAAGTTAGTACTAAATAAATACGTTACAGGTTTACCTACCACAACGATACCACTCAAGCTAAACACTAAACGAGGATTTTACAAATCATTCAAACTAAACGTGCGTCAAATATCTACAGATATCTGACGGTACTAAAACGCAACACTTGACATACGACCCATTGTTCAACGCACAAACATACGCCCGTAAGCCAATACGACAGAGGTTTTTAAAAAACTACCTAATATCTCGCTGTTAAAAACGTTTCTCACTCCAAGACACGCATAAAACGGAAACGTATAAACATTACCAACTATGTTGCAACTCACAACAGTAGCCTCAAAGATTTTACTTTCAAAATCACAAACGCAAAATGGCGTATTGTATTTGGTAGCTTCTGCCGGCTTTTATTTCTTTGGACTGTTAGATCTGAACTCTTCATTCTTCGAAATTACGAAATCTGAATAGGCTTTTGTTTGGAAAGTCTGCAGGTGACAGTATTGGAAAGAACTGCGAGTGGAAAATATGACACCGTGAAATCTTTATTATGTGTACATTGTTGTAAGAAGTAGTTTTGTCTGTGCTTACAAAGTGTTTAATTTAACCTAAACGCTTCACCATTTATAACAACGTTACGTAGTCCGTAACGATTTCACCAGAACATCAATAGCAAGTGAAATCTCACAACTTTAAAATGTTCCATTATAAAATGCTTTTGCATAGAGTGAACGTCAATCCAAGAGTGTGGGACTCTGGTAGCTATTCGTTTCCTGATATAGTGTAAGGGGCAGTAAACGAGGAAAACTGGGCCTTCTGACACCCCCTTTCCTTTGGCTTGAAGGAGAAGTATCCGCCGCAATATCCCTTGCTACTCTCTGAAAGATGTAAGGCTCACAGAAGAAAACCCTCCATGTAGGCATATCACCCACTATACTTTGCAGGTTCCACGAGGTTCCATGTTTGATTAATCACAAGACCCAGACATAGATCGGGAGTGCGGCAGTCGGCGAGGGAGGAAAGCTCGCAATACCCACTAAAACTCAGCGGAACCCTCTGCATCCGTGAGTGACACACCGAAGGATCAGCTTGCGCATTCCTACCTGGTGTCTCGGATCAGTCCGACTGAGGATTCACTGAAGCGGGAGCTGTTGTGCAAACATGTATAGTATCTGAGAGAGGGGGCATTTACTGCCTTCATCCTCTCTCGTTCGCGGGCATAGTGAGTCTACGGTCTCGCAGAAGAACAACTTTCCAAAACAACTATTCCCGGTCAGAAACGGCACCAACCTGTAGGATAACGTCCCGTGCCCCCTGTAGAGCCATTGATCCATTTGAGGACGAAATGCAGGAGGCTCCGGCTTTAGCCAGCTATAACTCTACTTATCCAGAAGAAATCATTTATAATTCAGAACAATGCTACGTAGAAACCATTAGAAGCTAAATAGAAAAAGATATAAGCTGCATTTACATTCAGCTTTCTGCTTTCCATTCCATGATAATGCTACCTACATATAGATAAAATCCTTGACATTTTGTTTAGCCATGTTGAACTCCAAAACTACTCAATGAAGTTTGATGAATTTTTTAATATTTTACATAAGTCTCAAACAGGTAGTACTGTACTTTAACGCTCTAATAGGCAGACAAAGTTGCGCGGATCACCTAGTGTTTATATGTATAGAGGAGCACGGAAAACGATGTCCAAATAACTTTGATGTCTGGAATGGCCTATTGAAATGCATTTAGCGTTATTTTATGTACGATTACATTTAAAGTAACGGTTGCATTGCAAACTATTTTCTGCCTTCAATTCGGATTCGGCTTTTTTATAGAGAGACAACTTTTAATGACTTTTTATTTATTTATACACTTTATTGCATCTTAAAATTAACACATTATAATAAATTTAACTAAATAGAAAAAGAAGGTACCACAGGTGATCTTATGTTTAATAGCGATTTCTTCCAGACAACCTTAAGTAAAGAAAACCGTAAATAGCAAAAAAAAGAAGATAGGCTATCACATGAATATACATATCAACATGTTAATATATATCATACATTTAAACTAACATAATCTACACATATATATATATAAAAAAGATATCCAGGTTCTATTGAGTCATCACGATATCTCTGGAACCATAAGGCGTAGAGACTTGATATGTGGTAGGAATATTACTTTTTCCGAGTAGAGCTCAATTAAGAACGGATTTTTCGAAATCAATTGAAATTTGGTACAGCGATAATCTAGAGCCTAAAAAGGACTAAATAAGCTCTTTGCAGTAATACACAGCAAAATAACAGTGACGTATTTATACGTATGTTTTTTATTTGTAAAGCAATTTACCTAAATTAATGAAAATGCTACCCATTCAAACCAATGAAAAAAACATTCAACGCAGACGAAGTCGCGGGTTCAGCTTGTATATATATAAGGGATATCCAGGTATCTATTGACTCATCACGATATCTCTGGAACCATAAAGCATAAAGAGTTGAAATTTGGTAGTAATATTCCTTTTGCCGAGAAGAGGTCAGCTAAGAACGGTTTTTACGAAATTCCAACCGCAAGGAGGGCTGCGGGGGTGTTATAAGTAATACGTAAAAACAATTTGCCTAAATTAATGAATGCTACCCAAAAACATTCCACGCAGAAGTGGCGGGTTCAGCTAGTATACGAATATATACAAATAATGTCGTCTATTGCAAGAAATAGTGCTTTTATATCAGACTTATAAAGATTGCTAGCAAGATGATATTAAGCTCTTAGTTGATTCTAGATTTACAGTATCCTAAGCTCGATTCCTGAGGTATCTCCTAATTACGTTTGTATAAATATGAAGAGATATATCTTGAGGAAACTGTTAATTTCAAGAGCTATTCTGAGCGCTTTCCTGGATCAAATCCAGGACATTTAAAATAAGGGCCAACTCAAGCGTACTCTAAACCGGCGAACTTATATGAAAGGTTTAATAAGAATGAAAGAAGCGAAGAAGATATGCAAGGATTGTGGCAAGTGAAAGGATGTTGTCTCTGCCTACCCCTATGGGAATGAGGCGTGATGCTATGTTTGTATGTAACCTGTAAGCTCCAAAAGCTATACAATAAATGAGGCCAACAGGTTTACAGGGACTATGTAAGGTAGTTTTCTAACTTCTCATTTTGTGTTTAATAGGAAAACTCGTGGATATGCGAACTACGCAAGGAAAAACTAGTAGCAAATAAATCTTAAAGCTTATACTCTAACCACTACATGTAGCGGTTCAGTGGAAACGATCGCTGGTCGCTAACTAACCGTGTTTGAAGGGTTACAGTCTGTCATCATTCGGGTTTCATTTTTGGTATTCTTGTTATTCAGTCGGGCGGGTGATAGTCTTTTGATTGCAGTGGATAGGGTTACAATGCCGCGGGGACAGTTAATGGGGCAAGCTTAACTATTACAACTACAATTAAAACACAACCCCAGAAAATTTACAGTTAATTACAAATATTTCATACATTACTGATGGCCTCGTTGGCGCAATTATCGAATTGTAATACAGTTTTTTCAGGAAATTTGGACTAGTGGAAGCCTTCAACCCTGGTTAGTTATCCCTTAGCAGTTTCTTGTAGTAACCGTGTATAGGCCCCCTTTGTCCAATTTTGAAGTTTTTGAAAAATTAATGGACCAGGTACTGTTCATAATGTCGAATACAAACAAAAAATTAGTAGTATGTGGAGACTTTAACATTAATATCTTAGAATGTAGCTCTTCAAGCATGAAACTGTTAAACCTTTTTAACGCTTATAAATTATCTAATATGTTTATGGAGCCTACGAGAATAACCTCTTCTAGTGCCACTTGTATAGATAATATATTTACGAACGTAAATCCAACTGAGAAAAAGATAATTAGTAGTTTAGATTCGGATCACTGTGGCCAACTCATTCGCTTTCCAATTCCAAAGAAAAATGTAAATAAACGTAGAATAACTTTTGTGCCAGTAACAGCTGACCGTATTGGAAAAATGAGATCAGCCCTAATTTCGAACTGCTATATAGCTGATTCTTCTAATCCAAATGAAATATATAATAACTTTTTTTCCAAATTTAATCAAATATTTAACTCAATATTTAAAAGTAAATCGATCACTCTTACTGACACAATGGCGTTCAGTGAATGGGCCACGGTTGATTTGCATAAAAGTAGGCAAAAGTTGTATGAATTGTATGCTGAGCGTCAGTACAACACTAGTGTAGAGTTCAGGGATTATGTGAGATTATTTTCCAAGGATTTCAAAAAGAAATGTGTTTTTGCTAAATCGCAACACATAAAATGTAAGATAAAAAATAGTACTAATATAATTAAAACAACTTGGAAAATAATTAATGATGAAACAGGAAAAGCAACTCCGCGTTTTGATGAATTTCATTTAGATTTAGAGAATAAAAAAATTTCGTCAGACTTAGAGGTTGCTAATACTTTTGAAGAGTTTTTTACAAAAATTCCTGTCTCAACTACGAAATCACTGAACTCCTCACCTTCCATTGCACTCTCTTGGCTAGCTGATAGCTTGCCCCAATGTCATAGTACTTTTAAATTCAGTCGTGTCGATGCCTCTGATGTTATTAAGTCATTTAATTTAATTAATAACAAAAAAACTAACGATTTGTGGGGTTTGTCAGTTAACCTTGTAAAATCATTAATTGACATCGTTGCACCAGACATGGCGGTAATTTTTAACAATTGTGTAGATTGTGGTGTATTTCCTGACTTAATGAAGTACAGCAAAATAATACCGATGTTTAAGTCAGGCAGTACTTCGAACCCTAGTAACTTTAGGCCAATATCGGTTCTCCCAACCTTTAGTAAAATATTTGAGAAAATAATGTTGAACCAGTTGCTAAAACATTTCAAAAAATATAATTTATTACATAATAAGCAATTTGGCTTTACTCGAGGTCGCTCGACTACCGATGCTGGCGTACAGTTATTACTCAATATCTACGAGGCCTGGGAGGATTCACGTGACGCGCTTGGCGTTTTCTGTGATCTGTCTAAGGCCTTCGATTGTGTTCAGTATGAAACCCTGATCGGGAAATTGCGACACTATGGCCTCGCGGGCACAGCATTAGACCTGATGAGTTCATATTTAACCAATAGAACGCAAAAGGTCTGTGTCAATGGCAAGCTTTCTGCGGGGTCTGTGACAAAAATGGGAGTCCCACAGGGTTCCATACTAGGACCATTTCTTTTCCTCATTTATATCAATGACCTTCCTTACTTTGTTAAGGGTGATCATGAGATTGTTCTGTTTGCTGATGATACTTCGCTGTTGTTTAAGATTAATAGGCGACAAACAAATTATGACGACGTAAACAGCTCTCTCAATAAAGTGGTACAATGGTTTGAAGCTAATAATTTATTGCTCAACGCAAATAAAACAAAATGTATTAAATTTAGTCTGCCTAATGTTAAACAAATGCAAACCATTGTTAAACTTAATAATGAGGAACTAGACCTTGTAGACAGTACCGTTTTCTTAGGCATTACGTTAGATAACAGATTACAGTGGGGGCCCCATATAAGTGGTCTATCGAACAGGCTCAGCTCTGCGGCTTACGCAGTTAAAAGAATTCGTCGTCTGACAGATGTTGATACTGCCAGACTGGTATATTTCAGCTATTTTCACAGCATTATGTCATACGGTATTCTACTTTGGGGTAATGCTGCTGATATAGATGCAATATTTGTGCTGCAGAAAAGGGCCGTTCGTGCGATTTACAATATGGGTCCAAGAGAGTCGCTAAGAAACAAATTCAAGGCAGTTAACATAATGACAGTTCACTGCGTATACATATTAGAAAACTTGTTGTACGTACACAAAAACATTGACTCTTTTAATAAAAAGAGTGAATGTATATCATATAACTTACGAAACAAAAACAAACTTGTTGTAAATTCTAGTAGGCTGCATAAAATTAACAACTCATTTAAGGGTAACTGTATACGTTTCTATAATAAACTCCCACAAGACGTTTTAGAAATGTCAATTAATAAATTCAAAGTCTTTGTTAAAAGAAAGTTGATAGAAAAATCGTATTATAAGTTGCAAGAGTACTTAGACGATAAAAACGCGTGGGAGTGAACGAACTGCTCTAATTTGAATTGAAATATATTAAACTAACATGATATTGTAATGATGATGAAAAAAAAAAAAACAGAATACCCGACTGAGTTTGTTGTGGGCTCTTCTCGGATCGGGGCGCGAAGGAACCCTCGTAACTTTAGATTTTAAGTCGTTCTGGAGTATCATCATCAGACGTACATTAGAATTAGAGTGTGGAAAGGAAAAGAAAAAACAAAAATTTGACGATTCAAAAGTGCTGTAATATGCCTACTTGAATAAAGATATTTTGATTTTGATTTTTTTGATCTTATTTGAGTGAGGAGGCCTGTGCCCAGCAGTGGGACAATAATGGGCTGCTACTTACCTTTCCCTATCGTTCTATTCAAATAGAGAAAGATAATATGTTTTTTGCTGTCTCTTATAAATTGGCAAGGAGTTTACTTTTCTTATAGATAGGTGCGGGGAGAGAGATGATGATGAATCGCTGTAAATAGGTGATGTGGCGACGCTTCACCATGGAGTGGGTCTCATGGAACGTACAACATTTTAGAGTAGAGAATTTGAAATACACTATTGACAGGTTAACTCCATTTAACTCGTATATAGTGCTTGTGTGTAGCACCCGCAAAAGGTATTTGATAGCTTTCGATGGTAGGCCTTCCGCCGTTACGCGCGGGATTGTTATCACTCTCCTTTATTCTATTCAAACTAGAAGCGGAAGCGATATTTTTGAAGAGAAACTTCTTTATGTCACAAAGATGTGCAGCGTTTTTAATGCTAATACGTTTTAAGGTTAGGTAGTTTTAATGTTTACAAATAGCACGAGGCATTTTAATTTGCCACTCGTCATTTAATAGTTTAATATATTATTTTTCATAAAATATAAAATAAAAATATTACCTAATTAATAATTTCTAATATTGACAAAAAACACGTGGCATTTATATTTACAATTATTCATTTGAGATTTCAATCAATTATTTGGATTAGTTTTTGACACTTACAGCTGCAGGAAATGGTAAATATTATGCTTTGAAAAGGAAAGGAATGAAAGTGAATGTACACAAAACGAAAATTATGCTTTTTGAAAGAGATGAATCTATGAATATTTTGATAGATGGGGAACAAGTGGAAGAGGTGAAAGAATTTGTATACTTGGGATCTAAATTTACAAAAGATGGAACATGTGAAAGTAATATTGAAAGGAGAGTGAATGCAGGGATGATGGTAAATGGTGCTCTGCTCGTGGTCTCTGCCTACCCCTATGGGAATGAGGCGTGATACTATGTATAGTTTTCGACACATCCAATATTTCCTTTTTCCCTCCCTCCAAGTCTCGGAAATCTGAAGTTTTAGATTTGTATAAATAGAAACAAGATTCAAAAATTAGTTTGCCAAAGAAGTTTCACTTCTGACATGTATACTTCGTACGCACACACTTTTCACTTTTTTTATGAATATGTATAACATTTTTTACAGACATGAGAATCGACCCACCAATAATTGAAGTAAATGGTGTAACTAACACTACTTTGTTAATACTTAAAGTAGTGTGATTGAATTTATGGTTGCCCAGAAGTCGAAATTCGACCATAATTATTTTAATTTACAAGTTTCAATATTACTAAGGTCCGATTGTCAAAGATTATATTTGTATAATCACAGATTTCGTTAAAGCTACACTGTTAATAAGCCTATTATTTTATTAAAATAGAAACCACGCGTTAAAAAAATGCCGTCTATGAAACTTGACAGACATATTTCAATAATTTAAATAACGATGCAAAACTACTCTGTAAGGATGTTTTGTAAAACCTCTTTCGTCGATTCCTAAATGTCTTAAGAGTATATATATGCGTCTGTGTATATCAAATATGTTTTTATTTATTCAATGTATTTTTTATGCATCATTTTTAAAAAATATTGGTATTGTGCACTCGTCCTCTGTATAAAGTGAAAATTTCATACTCCTCAAAGTTTTTGTATTACGTATTTAAATATCGATAATTTCACTCACTGATAATTTCACAAAGAGACGTTTTAATAATTATGCCATATTTGAATATCAGAAGGACAAGCATTGAATCGTTATCAGTACTTTAAAATGTTTTGTCTCTTCTATTAATTAATTAATATAATTTTAGCGTAATAAAGTTGGATGTCATATGAAAGCTGAATGATAAAATGTTTGGTTTTTTTGGCTTCCCAATTAAAGACAGATTAATAAGAATATCTGTGCTGTAATATTTCATAAAGTATTGTAAGTTTATGTCTCAGACCACACCTCAACACCAAACAATTCCCATGGGCTTTGTTCGCAGCAGTTTAGCAAAAGCAATTTCGTGTTTTACAGCCACCAGGAGATATGAACTGCGATAGCAACTGAACAACCAGCGATTTCAACACTGTAAATTATATTCATTCGTCAAGCAATACTCATAATGAATAGTCTGCTGTCTGTTCTTATTGCTTCATCTAGCCACATCTAGTTTGAATATGATTATATAAACTTCTCAAGCTTTTTTAAGTCGAGCTAAATTTGAGATGATTTTTTTAACAAAAAGGCGAAATATCTATACTTATATGGCAATTTAAAAAAAAAACAATGGTAACAAAATCGAGGGATACAGTTTGCTGTTGTAGCTACATGTCTATCATCTCCATCCAAAATTCAATTACACCATTGGATAGCTAAAGGATCAAAGAATTTATTACACTAAGTAAGGACTGTAACACATCGCGCGCTAGACGTATTCTCATACAACAAACGGCAGTGTCCATAACTCAGGCACAACCCATTTTTTTGTTCAGTATTGTCAGGACTACATATGTAATAAAATAAAAAATATGCTACTTTCTTTAAATAATATGAAAAATGAATAAAGAAGTTCATTAAATAGGAATTTCCTCATATTCTCCCGACGACAAGAACTTCTAGTAAAATATAATATACACTCTAGTAAAAATGTTTGTGGTATATTTTTTTATTATTTATTAAATGTATTAAAAAATTAATTACATTTTTGCAAATGCAATAAAAAGTGTTGTTAGTGAACATTTTTTTACAACAGTTAGATTACAATTAATATTGATAGAATTACTTAAACGTTAAGCGTCACATGCAACTTAGTTTAATATAAATACAAAAGTAGTTATATTTTAAAATATATTATTTATGGGTACATAATACGATTATATATATTTTTATATGATTTGTCAATATTTCTTAATTTAATGTGACCTACTAGAATTTATAACAATTTTACTATTATTTCTTGTTAAATGAGTCTCAGTTGAGTGTTCCTTTTATTACTATCAGGATTACAATATAATTTTAATTTATTACATTTCAATTAGGACTATATACTCTCACGCATTTTAATCGTCTTATTACTTCTTGACATAACAATAAGGTTTTTAATCGGCATTATTTTAATAAAAAGACTTTAATATATTGTTAATAATTATTTGGATTTTTCCAATAACATTATAGCAAAATTATGGATTATATAAGTAAAGCAAAAAATTCAACTTATAATGAATCATCATGAAAATAATCCTTTCTAGGGTATTTTATTTTTGATATGTAATATAGTAGCCTGTGCCTGTTGGTCTTGTACTTGTTTTGTCCCACAAAAAAAAACATTAAAACATGCTGAAATGATTGCCAACCTTTAATAGTCGGAGAGGCACTTCAAAAAGAAAATTTAATAAATAAATTAGTAAGTAGCAGCCCATTAGCGACCCACTGCTGGGCACAGGGTCATTACTCCAAGGGGCGAGGGTTTTTAGAGTATACTCGTAGACCCACCGTGCTGCTCCACTGCGGATTGGCAGGCATAGTACACAAGTGGACTCTCTATTCCTTCACTCTCAGAGTACGATGTGATGGTTATCCGACACGATCGGAGAGACATCGGGCGAAGGACCGACGGCTTAACGTGATCTCCGAGGCACAGGGGTGGAACGCACCGCCAACTTCTCAACTTCGGGCAAATATTGAGAGATTTTGAATAGAAAATTCAATATCGATTTCGAATTGGCCCTACCCGGGACTCGAACCTAGGACCTCATGTCTGTAGTCGAACATGCTATCCAGTAGACCAATGAGATAGTTTATATGAATAATTAAATTAACAAACCACATATTACTAAGGCTAAATACGCTTGACATAGGAAGTAGCTGGTGAATGCGTGACGAAATCGTTACAAAAAATGTAATGATTGATTCACCTTTTCGGCAAAACCCGTTTGCTACATAATAACTATCATCGCTATTAAAAATAGGGGTTGGTGAAAGGAGGGCGAAAATTTTGGGTGTTATGCATTTTTGTCCAAAAAAAAATTATAACCGTTATGACTTAGGGGTATGAAAAATATATAGTAGCAGATTCTCAGACTGAATATGCATATAAAACTTCATAAATAAAAGTGAGTGCGTAATAAGTACACATGTCAGAAGTGAAACTTCTTTGGCAAACTAATTTTTAAGTCTTGTTTATATTTATGCAAATCTAAAACCTTAGATTTCCAAGATTTGGAGAGACGTAAAAAGGAAGATATTTTAAGAACGTAATGAATTTATTAAAATAGTCGAAAATTAATATAAATAATTTATTGAAATCCCAAATGAGGAATTGTAAATAAAAATGCCACGTGTTTTTGTTAATATTACAAATTATTAAATAAATTTTGTTTTGGAAAAGAGAATTTATTAAATGACGAGTGACAAATTAAATTGCCACATGTTATTCGTAAATATTAAAACTACCTAACCCTCAAACGAATTGGCATAAAAAACGCTGCACATCTACGTGACGCTAATCACGCGTTTCATCCGGAAAAAATTTACCCTTTTTTGCTAAAGAAGTTTCACTTCAAAATCGGTCGTCCTTTCGTAGGAGTATATTAACAGACATTGTGTCACGAGAATTTTATATATAAGATATTCTCCACCGAAAATCACCGCTTAAAGTTATTAAAAGAGACAGATTATGGGTAATATTTAACTGTTGCTATATTGCGAAAGATTTTCGTTTAAAGTATATTCTTAAATAAAACTTGCGAGCTCGTTTACAAAAGGTGCTTCGCGCCACAACCGTCAGAACACGTCGCGTATATCAACGCGTGATTAGTTTATGTGACGCGTCTCACAACAGAGTATTTGTTGCCACCATAAATAATTAGATATGGCAATAATATGTCACTGATCTTAATTGTCATAGTTATTAGTCTTCTAGTTGTGCAGAAGCACAGTTTAGTGGTATTTCAGGCGCTGATTTGAGGAGTTAGCAAAGAAACTGCAATTTATTCGTTGTTATTATTATTTGGTGTTATGGATTTTTCCTGTGTCAGATATCTCTGGAACCATATGGCTATTATTATTTGGTGTTATGGATTTTTCCTGTGTCAGATATCTCTGGAACCATATGGCGTAGAGACTTGAAATGTGGTAGGAATATTCCTTTTGCTGAGTAGAGGTCAGCTAAGAACGGATTTTACGAAATTCCACCCGCAAGGGGGGTTGTGGTGGTGTTAACTATCCAGAGAGGTGGTGTTCCAGAGAGGTCGTGATGAGTCACATCACGACCTCTCTGGAACCATAAGGCATAGAAACTTGAAATTTGGTAGGAATATTTCTTTTGTCGATTAGAGGTTAGCCAAGACAGGATAAATTAATGAAAATGCTACCGAAAAAAAATTCCACGCAGACGAAGTCGCGGGTTCAGCTAATTCAAATATAAAGCAAATATCCAAAATAACAATTTTAATGAGCAAATTCAAATCTGCATTATATTCTATTCAATTTAATTTGATTTGTGAATGATGTGACAAACATCAAACGTTTGACATTCAAATCCAAAACAATTCCAAAAAATGAAAACCACTTATATATTTGATTTAATGGGATGGAAATAAATCGATCCAGATTTAAAAAAAGCTTATTCTTAAAATATTTTATTTGCATTATTTACGCTGCATCGTGTTAGTACAGCTAAACGAAAATGAAACGTAAGTTTGATCAAAACTACCCACCAATGAAACACAAGATCAAAAATCAGCTGACGCTCGGGTCAACGAAAACACGCGGCCGGCGCCAGTGTGTGTGTAAAAGAACAGACTAAATTGAGCGAAAGTACGGCAAACTGCCGCGCCGCGTAACATGGTTTTTTTAACCAGGATCTCTTTTTTTTCGTCCCATCATCAAATGTGTCTTAGGTACTATCATGTCTTCGTTTTCAGAAGCTGACTCCAAACACCTTATATAGGTTTCTGTATTTATGGATGATCCATCTAGTATATGTTAAGTCTATGGTCTCTTTTCTACAAGTATTGAGGCTTTCTAAGGACGTCCACATGAATCACGCGGTAAGTGCGCGGTTGCGGTGGACAACATCTGCCGGACCACTCCTAGCCCCGTTTATGATATGGGTTGCCATTGTGAGGGCGCTAATGGACTGTCTCGTCTGTCCGTCAATTTGACAGAAACACCCATTCACTTGCGTAAAAGGTAAGTAGCATCCTATTAAAATCCCACTGCTGGGCACTGCCTGCTCACAGAAGTGAGGATTTGGCAGGATACGTACTTCCCAGAATATCTGCAGCTATATGTCGATTTCCTCACGATGTTTTATCAGTCTAGTAATAATTAAAGTCGCTTTTCTAGAGCACTTTAAAAAAGTTTTATTTAAGCGGAAAAAACAATTCAATCTTTAAGATAATTGCTGTTGTTTTCAATCACTTGTCCGCAGCGATCAGGTAACGTCTTAATTCCCCTACAGTAAAGTTTATTGGATAAATTCGGTCAAGGCAAGGCTCTTCATTATTCAATTTTGGAGGGAACGAAACAAATGATAATCTTCAGTGGAAATATCAGGAGAATGGGCAGGCTGAGGAAGAATTTCCTATCCCAACTGGTGTAATTTTTCTAACGTGGTTTTTGCGGTATGTGGCCTTGTGTTATCGTGGTGAATAATTACGCCCTTCTGATTAACCAACGTGTTCTTTTTCCCTTAAAAGGTAAATTAGCTCTTATAGTTTCTATTCAGCGTAGTGCCGGTACGCAAATATGAAGGTCTTTAGTGGTAAGAAAAGTTCGGTTCCCTTCAGAGCAAATTTAGAAAATGCCTTATCTAATTTGTCTGGACTGATTTAAAATATTGTGTTGGTGATTATGTTTATCTATATAACGACGTTTATATATAAGTATAAATAAAACATTGTATAAATCGATAGACACAACACATAAACGATCAACTTTCATTAAAGACATTTTGACGTATTTGTAGTCTTTATAGTACATAGCAGAACGCCTCATTCAAATAGGGGTAGCCAGAGACCATGTGCTTCCACTTGCCACGATATTTGCATATATGAATGTCCTGAATTTGAGCCAGGAACGTTCTCCTTGCTCTTCCCCTTCCAACTTTCCCATTCGATCTCGACTCATAATCCTTTTTGTCAGTCTTCTTTCATTCATTCTCTCTACGTGCCCAAATCATCTAAGCATACCTTTCCCAATATTGATCACTACGTCTTCTTATCTTCTTTTATACCACAGCTTCTTCATATCACACTATTTCTTACTTTGTCACTCAGTTTTAATCCACTCATACTTCGCAACGCTCCCATCTCTACCGCATTTATTTTATTTCATGCTTCTTCTGCCATACCCAACTTTCATTACCATACATAAGTGTTGGCACCAATACTCCTCCATGTACAGCCAGTCTGGCCCTTTGAGACAATGTCTGACTATTCATAACGGCTATTCATTCATTTATCAAACTTGGTTATTTTAATCTTATAGCTATTAAAACATGATATTTAAAATTATATCTTTAGTAGAAAAGTAAGTACAGTGATAAATGTCTTTAAAACACTATCATACGAAATAAGGAATTTATATTTGACTCTTTATACGAATGGGCACGATTTACAGCTGACCAATCTTAGAAAATTGTATTTTCTTATTTGATAAAATTTAGATTGGTTAAATTAGTGTAAAGTTTTACTACATTTACTACACAAATTCATGTACACAAAACAAAATTTCAGTCTACAAAATGTAAATGTAGTCGGCGTGCAGTGATTAACTAACATTAGGTAAATATTTGACGCGGAACGAGTTAATCTCGTAAAACTGTTTCCATTGGGTTACGTCTTTTAACAGTTGTCTTATAAGTGCAAAATGTTGGCACTTTAAAAAAAAGGATTATAGTACTCAGTCTACATAGACTTTGATGAATTTTTGTGTTTTCCAGTGGATTCAACAACGGTATCGATTGATAATTTCTCCATAATTTCCCGGGATCGGCGACTACGCGGCTGTCACCGCCGGGGACAATTGGTAAAAGCATTCCATAATGTCATAAGGAAATTTACAAATAATGAGTTTATTAACATAATTTTATCTTTTACATATTAAAGATAATAAAAGAGCTTTATTTACTAAACATGCAATACAGGAATGATAATACCTCGTTAAACTAAAATTAAAATTTAATATTAAAATAACAACAAAAAAGTTATAGCACGTTAACAAAAAGGTTGAGTACTCAGCTATAAGCTTTTAAGTCCACGCCTGCCAATAAAGAAAACAGTAAATTATGAATATGTGAAATTTAAGTTTACGTTAGTTCATGAGCTGTAATTTAAATAAGATATTGTTAAATTATTTCTGAATATTTAGAAGCCGTTGCCTGCAAAAGGCGCTAAATGCTATTATCGATTCAGACGCTCTAATAGGTGGAATATCGTTCCAGTATTCTGATGCTGTAAAACAAAGCAACAAAGATGAGAGGCAAAAGATGAATAAGTAAATACACTATAGTTATTGTGTACGTCACTAAATATGTCAATATCACTTAAATTATGGAATATTACACGAGAATGTAAAATAAATGAATTATTGGCATAATTTGTATTACAAAAAGAAGGTTTAATTGCTTTTTCAGGCGCGTACACAGTCGTGAACATATTAAAGAGATTCTACTAAGAATCAGTTTGTTATTAATAGAAAAACAATTTAAATTAAATTGCACATCTCGTATCGCCCACAACAATGTAACCACGCAACGCTACAGTCTGTGAGGCGAACCCTGGCAAGGTATTAGCATTCAATAACCCGTAATCCTAATAACACGGAAAATGGAGCTATACATGCCCCTGTGTGTGAATGGATGTATTATTTGAATACTACTATTACATTAATTTTAATTTTTGCAGTGAAACTTCTTTAGTCGCGTTAGGGTAAAATCTTTACGGATGATACGCGTGATTAGCATCACGAAGGTGTGCAGTGTTTTTTATGATTATTCGTTTGAAGGTTAGGTAGTTTTAATATTTACAAATAACATGTGGCATTTCAATTTCCCACTTGTTAATTAATAATTTAATATACCATTTGACATATAATATAAAATTTTCACTCATTTATAATATACTTTTTTATGCATCCCCTTTGTTTTTAGAATATTAAAACTAATTAAATATATTCTTTTTTGCAAAAAATTCAGCAATATGTATAAAGAGTACCTAGTATGGGGTTTAAAGTCTAGAAATTTAAGAAGTTCGGCTAGATGGCATAGGAATAAATTCACTTCATTTTTCATATTACTTGTTCTTAACAATTAATTATTCGGAATCAAGGTTTGAGAGAAACATTAACGCATGAACTAAATTTAAATTTTAGAAATATTGGTGTTTTTAATTCAATCTTAAGTGAACCTTTGAGTTATTTGGCTTTTAAGTTATATAAATTTGTTAATGATTCTCTCAAAGAATGTTAGTCTTTTTTGTTTGTAATTATATTTCTTTTTATTGTTAAATTGTTGTGTGTTAGTTTATATGTTTACGATGGGGCTGGCGCGTATTATTAATAATACAAAAGCCCCTTAAAAAAAAAAAACAATTAAATATAAAAAGTGCGTGCGTACAAAGTACACATGTCAGTAGTGAAACTTCTTTGGCAAACTAATTTTTAAGTCTTGTTTATATATATATACACATCTAAAATCTTTATATTTCTGTAAGTAAAGTAAGTGTCGAAAATTAATACAAATAATTTATTGATATGTCAAATGACGAATTTTTATTACAAATGCCACATGTTGTTTGTAAATATTAAAACTACCTAAGCTTTAAACGAATTAGCATAAAAAAAACACATCTACGCTAATCAAGCGCTTCGTACGTAAAAATTTTACTGTCATGCGCCTAAAGAAGTTTCACTTCAAAAATATCTATGTATGTATGTATTTATTATACTTATGGAAACTTATAGTATACTTTCATTTTATCATCACGCTCATTTACGTTTTTGCAATCTCTCTAACCCATAGATTGCTTGGAAGAAATTGCTACATGGCAACAAGAAATCATTTATTGGGAATTTCCATTGGTGATGAAAATCTTATGCCAGTGTATAAAGTAAAAAAGGGTTAATGGAGTTTGTATTTACATCAACAAGGTGTTATTTTATAAATACTTTCACCAAAGCCTTCTGCTGTGTTACTTCGCTAAGCTACAATAACTGCAGTTGCCCGTCAGCTGTCAACTGTCACTCAACCACCGGATTTGCTCACCCTATTTTCACCCCAGCTTCTATCTCATTTTGCCACTACGTGTTAGAAAAGGCAGTTTGAACCAAAACTTTGGATGATGTAAATGTACGGGTAGCGATTTTCTTTCATCGTTTTGTTTTGGATTTCGTTATAATTCTGGCTCAGATGCCAATGGCGCTACATTATGCCATAAAATAAACCACCCTGTATTTCTGTTTTACTGAATTATATTTTAAGAGATGTTTCTCCATTGGTAAGAAATCTACCATAGGTTGGGAAAGTTGAATCCGTTGAGTACAAACCGGCAAGAAACTCAACGATTACTCTTTTAATAATAGTTTTGTATGTTACAATATGTATTATATATTGCTTTTATGAGCAACGATATCAAGTCCAAACATTTCTATCGCTTAAATAATCTTCAACGTTATAATATGCCCTTTGTAAAAGTATGTTTTTGACATATTTCTTAAAATTGCAATTCAAAGCGAAAGGGTTTTGCTTTCAAAATACATACATAGATGTATAAATATTCCGTTTTTATGCAAGAAAAATAATGTGTACGTTGAATATATATGTTGTGAACGATTTAAGATAAATAAAAAACTATTTGGTGTCATTTCCGTTAATATGGCGATATTCGTCTAGATAAATTTGCAGATCTTTAAAAAAATTACCTTATTTGCAATGATTTATTATAAAAAATTATCAGGAAAGAATAAACTTCCATCTAAAGTATATTAGGTCGTTGTTATATAACAATGTTATATTTTAAATAATTCTAAAACGACACGACAGAATCAATTAATTTATATATTTGATTTAATAAATAAGAAGTAGTGTTTAAATTATTAATAAAACAAATAATTTGCTGAGTATTCAAATACTGAGTGACCAGGCAAACTTCGTACCGCCACAGAATCGATAAATAATAAAGCTGAATAATTGCAGAATGTATCAGCTATAATGAAATATGTAAATAAAAGGAATTCGTAATCAAACAAAGCGACATTTACTCCCAAATTCCCGCCAATGTCCCTAATATATTATAGTTACGATGAGAAATTGCCGGATATCAATGTCAAAAACAAATAAAAATAAAGTTAAAAGTGCGTACGTACAAAGTACACGTGTTAGAAGTGAAACTTCTTTGGCAAAATTTCAAGTCTTGTTTATATTTATACAAATCTAAAAATTTCCGAGACAAGCACCGAAGGAAGTAAACACCTAGAAAGGCAAATGCGTTAGGAATTTAAATATCATTAAAATATTAAGTGTCGAAAATTAATGCATAAACTTTATTGAAATCTCAAATGACGAAGGTAAATAACAGTTTATGAAATATTTTAATTTTCTATAAAACAGTATATTAAATTATTTAATGACGAGTAGCAAATTAAAATGCCACATGTTATTTGTAAATATTAAAACTATCTACCCTTCAAACGAAGTAGCATAAGAAACGCTGCACATCTTCGTGAGCCTAATCACACGTTTCATCCTTAAAAATTTTACCCTTATGCGCCTAAAGAAGTTTCACTTCAATAAACAAAAGTTTTCTTTAAATTTCATTTCTGAAAGACCTTAAACGGCGAGACGAACAACAAATGTTTGACAGGTAGGAAT
Organism: Elymnias hypermnestra; assembly: GCA_015832385.1. Lineage (NCBI taxonomy): Eukaryota > Metazoa > Arthropoda > Insecta > Lepidoptera > Nymphalidae > Elymnias > Elymnias hypermnestra. Next base: position 2,547,338 of record JACTOM010000493.1, on the reverse strand, counting down.
AATTTGTAATGGGCAGCGAAATTGTTGTTTTTTCTATATACCTAGCATTTTTTTTATTAAAATACTTTTTTTACACATGCTCACCTTTTAAACCATCCCTGGACTGCCACAAGAATTCAAAACCAAAATTATCCAAATCAGTCCAGAGGAATGAACTGTGGTCAATGTTATCTACGTATAGGGTGAGCGGTAGTCTGATTCAAGCATTGAAGTCTCTCTATGAGGGTTCTAGTGCTTGTGTCAGAATAAACGGAGCGTACACGGAATGGTTTCCTGCCGAAAGAGTCGTTCGACAGGGATGTGTTGCGTCACCATGGCTGTTCAACCTATTCATGGATAACTGTTTGACAGATTTAAAATAAATATGTATGGCTTAAGAATGAAGGAATTACTCATCAAATGTTTACTTTATGCTGATGATTAAGTAATACTTGCATCATCTGCTAATGAGCTACAGGAGATGGTAAATATTATGAATGAAGCTTTGAAAGGGAAAGCAAAGAAAGTGAATATAAACAAACCGAAAGTTATGCTTTTTGAAGGAGATGAATCTATAATGAATGGCAATATTTTGATAGATGGTGAACAAGTAGAAGAGGTGAAAGAATTTGTATACTCGGGATCTAAATTTACAAGTGAAAGTGATATTAAAAGGAGAGTGAATACAGGGAATATGGTAAATGGTGCTCTGGACACCTTTATGAATACCCAGATGGTGTCTCAAAGGGCCAGACTGGCTGTGCATGCAGGAGTGTTGGTGCTAACACTTATGTAGGCCAAGGCAGACGTTCTTGGACCAAATCCAGGACATTTTAAATAAGGGCCAGGTCAAGAGTACTCTAAACCGACGAACTTCTATGAAAGGTTTAATGAGAATGAAAGAAGCAAAGGAGATATGCAAGGATCTTGGCAAGTGGACGTGGTCCCTGCCTACCCCTATTGGAATGAGGCGTGATACTATGTATGTAATAGATGAATCGATTTTTATCAACACCAGCAATTAGTCATATATAAAAGTACAAACAATTTTTATGCAGCCTTGTATAAAACATTTCAGTATAATCTGTAACAAATATTCACCCCATTATCACTACCGTTACAAATTAATCATCAAATAATGGATTTTATCCGATGCAAGAGGATTTATTAGTATCATAATATACTGAAAGATATACAAAACACAACCGTACGTCTATTAGCGTAAAGCGTATATTTTTCCGATGAAATAAATTATACAGTTTATTAAATAATAAGTATACAAAATTAAACTTTATTACTAAGGACAGAAAGCTTCAGATATAGCTTTATGAATGCGAAATCAATCTGCTGTTGATACTGATATGTATATAGCCCTTATTGTGATGTCGATAAGGTTCAGATTATCCAATAATATATAACGGGTGTAATAAATTTTGTAGTATACATAGGGTAAAGCTAATCGCTTGTGGGAGCTTTCATTCTAAGCTCATCAGTTTACTAAAATAATGTTTATGTTTGCCTAAAGCTTATATTTACCATAGGGTTGGAATTAAAACCATAAACCTATGGGATTTTCATGACCCCTGTATACGTAGTGTTAAATCACCCTACTTTTAGCTGTTTTAAAAACAATGGCTAATACTTTCGACACTAATCCACTACTACATATACATTTCACTGGTATTATGTTTTAAACAAAATTTTTCAAAATTTCTTCACAATTTTAAGCTCCCAATTCTGTAATATGGTGAAATCCGTGCTATGTTACCGTCGACATTACATAAGAAGTCATTATGGTAAATTTCCAGTTAATTTCGAATGGTTTTAAACACTTAATGTTGTATGAGTAAATGCGCGAGTGAGTTTAATAAGACTTATATATAATATAACTTATATATATCTTAAACCCTCTTTTCATTTCTTTCTATGAATCTGTTAGAAGATTAAACACAACATAATCGTGATAATAAACCAACAATATAAGCTTAATAAATTTACTTATATCATACACAGTTTCACAGCAGAAAGATAATACCGGATAGAGATTTTACATTACAATTGAAGCCTCTTTAAAGCAATCGCGCGCTTATCATGATAAAATATCAATCAAGTTCCCCGAATATCAACAAATATGGTTTAAAATACAATTTAAACAAGATCACCGAAGCGTTTAGCAAACACAAAACTAATGACAAAGCGCCTAGCCAAGGTGTCACACCTAACACCTCACTCACAAGAAGAGATCGTTGTCAAGTTACACTTAAAAGACTGCATTGACACTTTCTCAAAAGAATACCATCGTAAGCCTTTGTGTGGTTTAAAATATACGCTGAGATTTGAGCGATTGATAGTGCAATTATTGAAGTGAAATAGGACTGTGGTGAAACCCTCGTATCTTGATAGAATGTATATAAACTAAAGGGAAAAGTATCTTGGTTTAATAGTATTATTGTAAATAAAACGCTATTGCATATTTTCCCACTGCAGGATATGAAAAGCCTAAAGATATCGCCACCCGCGTGATAAAATGCGGATGGCAATGCCATACTTTCGATAAAATAGTTTAAAATAAAAAAAAGTTAGATATTGAATCAATAGCTCGCATGCTTCTAGAAGCCTGGCAAGCCTGTAACATCGACGCAACGTTTCCTGTCTGTCGGTATTCTACAGAATTTATTTCGGAGAGTGTGCGCAGGAACTGTACGATCTTGTTCCTCCGTCGCATTTTTACTTAAGATCATCAAGGTACAGAAACGATTGGCATCGGTACGTAGTGGTCATCCCATGATTCCGTACCAAGCGTTTTACCCAATCGTTTCTGAACCGCACCGCAAAGAAGTGGAATGCTTTACCAGCTTCCGTGTTTCCTGACTCCTACAATCCGGGTACTTTCAGTGAATAGGCTTCTCCTAGGCAAGCGCGGTCCACCCTAGGCTACATCATAACGTCAGGTTTGATTGCAGCCAAGCGCAGGCCTGTTATGATTTAAAAAAAAAAACTACGTAACTAAGCAACGAATTGTTTACTCATTTTTTTTGTTCTTGACAGTTTAGAGCTTGAGATCACAGTCTCATGTGATGGTAAGTGAAGATGGAAACGCGCTAATCTGGTAAGAGGCGATATACCTCATATGTTTTCTATATTTATGACAACTTTCATACTCATATTATAGCCTAAAAATAACTTTAGATATGCAATCATCACTGCAATAAATCCGCAAACTTAATAAAATATTTTAACTAAATTATATACGAATATAATTATAACGAATCGAGTGAATTACAAATTTTGGTGACGCAACAAAACACATTGCCAAATATAAAACAAGCGCGCATGCGTCGAAAATTTGAGGCATGCGCACTAAATTACGCATTTATTTAATTGGCACTTTCATACTCAAAATAGCGCCGGATGTACGAACTTTCGATACAGGTATAATGAAACATGTCGCAACAATCATTGTTCTGATAGCATATAATATCATATGTACCTCATAGTATTCTACATTCTGTGACAGCCTCACCGTCTACCTTCTTGACAACTACATTTAAATCACAATCGATGTTAAGTGGTAGATGACTGGATCGGTAGCTATCATGATCTAATTCTAACAATAACAAATGGTGTCACCACTTCAGACTCCCATTCGTGCCACTCCTACGTGAATCTCTAATACAATTTGGTTTTTACTTCATTTTGCAACTTAGCAAGTAATCCAAATAAAGATATTATACAGACTAGCTATTATCAAAAATATTCAGTACATTTTATGTGGTCACCAATTTTTAATCCCATTCACTTACATGTGGTCTATTTCTATGTGCATTTGTGTATTGTAGCAGCTGTTTTCTTTTATTTTAGAAATCCTCGCGGATACCCCCATGAACACAGAGCATCTACAGGTTTTAGTCGGACTTTTGCCAGCTAAAACCTAACTAAAACAACGTGCCTAAAAAGCCCCTTCAAGACGAAAGAGTTTTGAATATCTGAAACTCTTGCAACTAGTGACTTACACCCCGACATTTGAGCGCACGTCCACAACGATTCCTATAAGCGGATTATCCGCGCACAGACCGACGCCTCCACGGCCGATAGATCTATTATATCTACGATTATCCGTCTATTGTAACCACGTGGATCCGAAACTAAATTATTTTAAATCTTGGTAACAGTTTTTCAATTGAATACTATCAATTATTTCAATCGCCTTCCGTTCTAAATAGTATATTAGGCCTATTGGATTCCTGTATATATCTAACTACCTCTCCAAGACGCCTGGTCTCCACAGAGGGTTAAGACAAAAGAAAAAGAATATACAACTTCAGATCCCCTTCAACTATAAAAACAAAAACCAAAAAAGAAAATAGAATCACAATATGTATCACAGAAGATAACATTTCGGAACTTAGGCATTTAATAAATAAGAAGAGAAACAAATCTTAAACAAGAAGATGAAGTAAAACTATTATAAAGACAATCATTATATCTTCGTGCTTCACAGATGTTATAAATGATAAAAAAAATTCCAAAAATTATAACACAATGACAGTAAGTGAAGGTGGCCTAAACCCATTATTAGTTACACATGCGTGCACAAACACGCACAGACCACTGACATATACATACCACTCAAAATACACAAAAATAACTTTCAAAAACCAAAATGAAAATATCTTTATTCAAGTAACGGCTTTTTTTTTCGAACTGTGTTTAGCTGTTAGCCCTACTGGCTTTTACAGCGTAACCGGAAGGAGTAACGGCTGATGATGGGACTAAAGAACGACTTAAAATCTAAAGTTACGAGGGTTCCTCCGCGTCCTGATCTGAGAAGAGCCCACAACAAACTCAGTCGGGTATTTTGTATTTTTTTGGTTACGACCATCATTACAATATCATATTGGTTTAATATATTTCAATTGGAATTAGACCAATTCGTTCACTCCCACGCGTTTCTATCGTCTAAGTAATCTAGCAACTTATAATATGATTTTTCTATCAACTTTCTTCTAACAAAGACTTTGAATTTATTAATTGACGTCTCTTAAACATCTTGTGGGAGTTTATTATAGAAACGTATACAGTTACCCTTAAATGAGTTATTAATTTTATGCAGCCTACGTTTAACGCAACGATTAATATACGAGTACAAATAGTACTCAGGGTCGGACTGGGCCAGGAGAGCCTGGGTGGCTGACAGGCCGGGGCCCGAGACTAGATAATCGTAGATGGGTTATTATCTAAAAATTCTGAGATAAACATAAAATAAAATTTAATTATCAACGACGTAATAAAGCAACCACTGAGTGCTTGGTTGCTTTGACAATGAAGTCCTATTTTTAGGTTTTGTAGGGGGGTCAAAAGTCCCGCTACCTTTTTGATTGCCTATAACTTTGTTCAAAGAAAAGATTGCAAGAAAAGTTTGGTTTTCATAATAAGTTTATTGGGTCTTCACATTTTTGAAGTTATATCTACTTTTTTTGGGGCGTTGGGGAAAAATGATGAGAGTAAATTTTTAAAATGCGCGCTTACACCGTCACAAAAAACTAACACCCTGAAGTTAGTCGACATTGAAAGTTTTTTTTAATATTTTGTAATTATGTAATACCTTAAATATTTTATTATATTACTTGTTATATTAGTTTATTAGGGCCATGAGCCCGTGCAGGCTGGGGCCCGGTTGACAAATGCCCCCCGACAATCTGATAAAAACAACAATAGTACTAAGAAAACCAATGTATATAGTAATAGCATCGTACGGGAACTCTTTGTTTAGCGATACGCTTTTAGTGGTAGGGTGGTAGGTAACTAGTCACGGCCGAAGCCTCCCACCAGTCCAGACTCAGACAAATTAGAAATATAATGTTCTAAGTTCGACCTACCAGGGATCGAACCCGAGGCCTCTGTTAGCAAAGCAAGTACTCGCGCCACTGCGCCAACGATGCTCTCGAAATTTAATTAAAAAATTACTTCATTTACAAAATATTATATCTTTAAATGTCAAATAAACAAAACGCTTATGTGCGTTGTAAAAATCTATAATATTCTAGCAGACCCGACATACTTCGTTCTGTGAAAAAGATTTGGAATGTGGCAGATTTCAGTTTCACGAATGATTTTCGAAATGAAATTACAACAGTACTAATTATCTACAGCTCTTACATTTTGTGACTATTCAATTGGTTTTGAATAAAGTGCAAATTGACTCTTTGACGTCAGAAACACACCTACGTTGCTTAGACAACAGTGAGTACTTGTAATTTATTATGAACTTTATTGAATAGCGATAAAGGTCAAATTGACTCTACATTTTATTTAGAAAACGTTTGTATGGGACACAGAAAAGGGCTCTTTTTAGGGTTATCCCCTACAATTGTTCGAACTTTTCTCGCCGTAAAAACCATCCTTGGACATCAACGAACATTAAATAAAAGAATTGTCAAAATTGACCCAGGCGTTGTTGAGTTATGCGCTTACCAACACATTTTGCGATTCATTTTTATATTATCAATGTAATGTAAGGACTGTTTCTGTGGCAATAAAGCACCCATGTTATGCCTTTTCAAAAGGAAAGCATGTGTCAGATTTCAGGGTTAGTTTTTTATATTGATAATAGCATTACCGTGGTTGTAATGTTCTCACAATAGCACGATCAAATTACAACAAATAGATCGTTTGTTAGTATCAAATTTTGTAATAATTCTTGTGGACATTTCCTTATTGTGGTCAAATCAATCAATTGCCATGTTTCACGTTACGACATTTAAGATGTACGGATAAAGAATTAAACCGAACTTACAATCAATAGGTAGGATTTTACTAAGAACTTCAAATGTAAAGCATGTTCTATACTTATAGATCGTTTAAAAGAAATTAATGTAATAGATTAAAAATAATATTACTTAACAGAATGAGTCGCAGGCGTTAATATAATACATTGATATATATTTTAAAAGAAATAATAAAGGCAATGAGACTACGTTTGTTATTGTGAAAAATAGTATAAAATGTATATGAAAATCTATTTTGTATAAGTGTCTCCATATTCTGACTATTGAGATTTTAACTCTCTGATATAAAGACGCAAAAGCAGAGAAACAAACATTATATGTCTTTATAAGTCACAAACATTGCTAATAAATTTCCAGATTATAAAAAGTGGAAGAAATTTAAAAAGTACATAAAATTAAAATAATTTTCAAGTGGAGGTTCTTTAGGCGCGTGAGGATATTTTTTTACGGATGAAACGAGTGATTAGCGTCACGAATATGTGCAGCGTTTTCTATGCTAATTCGTTTGAAGGTTAGATAGTTTTAATATTTATTAATAACATGTGGCGTTTTAATTTGCCACTCGTCATTTAATAATTTAAAATACAATTTTCCACTAAATATAAATATTTCATAGATTCTCTTTTCTAAATTTTAAATTCAGAAACAATACTTAATTATTAATATCTAATATTGACAAATAACACGTGGCATTTCTATTTAAAATTATTTGTATTAATTTTCCACACTTTTAATTTTTTTAATGACAGATAAATTCATTAATACCTAACATATCTTTCTTTTTCCCTCTCTTTTCGTCTACATCGTATAATATCCTTTCCTGCAACCAGTCTTTAAACTTTATCTCAATTTTAATGGCATTTAGGTTTTGAAAATTTGCTGGTGATTAATTAAATAATTTCACCGCCATAACTTATGCCTTCTTTTTTGTAAGTACTCTTACATACTTTTTTTCTTACAAGCTTATTGGGAAATATTATTGTTCTGCTTGTATTATGACCGTCATTTAAAAATCTAGAAGTATTTTGGTTTATCTTAGACAAAATCCCTAGATTAGATTTGATATTTTAGATATTAGATTGATAGACTTGCTTCCTGCAGTTAATATTTTAAAACATAAATGTTTTGCTATCGTCCAGTTTTGAATTTAGTATCATAAGATATGCAGTTCGTATGCTATACTCGTATATCGTATACAATACCTACATCACTCAATACAGACATAACGGATGCCATTTTCGTAATTTGATTTATTAACTGCACGTCCCCTAAGCTGACATTACGCAGCGAGACGCCATCGCACAATAACCTCGTATTCCCTTCAAATAACCATTACAATATATCCAACATTAATGTTACTATGTGGACATCAGTGTAACGCAATAATGTGACGGTTATAGGTACGTTCAATATCATTGAAAGAAAGGAACAAGTCAAAACCCGACAAACTTTACTCACTGAGCTATAGACTTATTCTATAGACTGCATAATATTAACAACTCATTTAAAGGTAACTGTATACGTTTCTATAATAAACTCCCACAAGACGTTCTAAAGATGTCAATTAATAAATTCAAAGTCTTTTTTAAAAGAAAGTTGATAGAAAAATCGTATTATAAGTTGTGAACGCCTGGGAGTGAAGGAATTGCTCTAATTTTAATTAAAATATAGTAAACTAATATGATATTGAAATGATGATGGTAACACAAAAATTACCCGACTGAGTTTGTTGTGGGTTCTTCTCGGATCGGGGCGCGAAGGAACCCTCGTAACGAGTTTAAGCCGTTCTTGAGTACCATCATCAGACGTATATTAGAATGAGTGTGAAAAAAAATATAATTTGACGATTCAAAAGTCCTGTAATATGCCTACTTGAATAAAGATAGTTTTGATTTCGATTTTATAATTTTAAAATAGCTTTTATAACTATGTACTTATTTTGAAGTGAAACTTCTTTAGGCGGCCCATAAGGGTAAAAATTTTACGGATGAAATGCGTGATTAGCGATTCACGAAGATGTCCAGAGTTTTTATGCTAATTAGTTTGAAGGTTAGATGGTTTTAATATTTACAATCAATATGTAGGATTTACTAAGAACTTCGAATATAACCGATATAATATAAAGCAAATATTTTCTTTACTTATAGATCGTTTAAAAGAAATTAATGTAATAGATTTAAAATATTATTACTTAACAGAATGAGCCGCTGGCGTTAATATGATATACTAATATCTATTTTAAAAGAAATAATAAAGGCAATTACTAACTTAACTGCGTTTGATATAGTGCAAAATAGTATAAAACCTATATGAAAATATATTTTGTATAAGTTTCTCTATAAGAAATTTTAAAAGTAGATAAAATTACAATATTTTTAAGTGAAACTTCTCCAAAGTCACGAAGATGTACAGCGTTTTTTATGGTAATTCGTTTGAAGGTTTTAATATTTATAAATACACGTGGCTTTTTAATTTACCACTCGTCATTTCATTATTCAATATACAATTTTTCATAAAATATCGAATAAAAATATTTCATAAATTCTATTTTCTAAATGTTAAATTAGAAAACAAAATGTAATTAATGATTTCTAATATTGAGGACAAAACACGTGGCATTTTATTAACAATTAGTCATTTGACATTACAATAAATTATTTGTATAAATTTCCGACGCATTTAATGACAATTAAAATCATTAAATTCCCGACAAATCTTCCTTGTTCCCTTCCTCCAAGTCTCGGGAACCTAAAGTTTTAGAATTGTATAAACAAGACTTAAAAATTAGTGTTCCAAAGAAGTTTCACTTCTGACATGTGTACTTTGTACGTACGCACTGTTACCATTTTTTTATTTAATAACTTAATTTTCAGTCTAGAATTAATAATTCTTCACTTTCCTTCAATTTTTTTCGAAATATACATATATAGGTATAATGGTAAATATAATAAAACATAGTTTAATTGACTTTAAACGCATTAACAATATATTAATCGGATAAATAAATTATACGTTGCTATAACAAGCTCCCAGAAGAAGTTACAAAGATGTCCCTTAATAAATTTATATCTTTTATTAAAAGAAAACTAATTGAGAAATCATTCTATAATTTGAAAGAATACCTAGAAGACAAAAAGCGTGGAAGCGAATGAATTGCTCTATATGTATATATTGTAATGATGATAACAAAAAAAACGTACACCCGACTGAGTTTGTTGTGGGCTCTTCTCAGATCAGGGCGCGAAGGAACCCTCGTAACTTTAGATTGTAAGTCGTTCTTTAATGTTATCATTAGGCATTTATTTAAATAATGTATAGAAAAAAACGATATTTGATTTAAAAGTGCTGTACTTCTTCTTCTCCTTCTTTTATTTAATGGCTTTCAGGTATGCCAATTGGGCACAGATTATCTCGCCAGTGTCAAGTTAGTGGAGAAGACACGAAGGAATTTGTTCGGGTAAAGTTCTGTAATAGGCCTACTCGAATAAAGATATTTTGACTTTGACATCACAGCTAGACTAACTAGAGCTAACCTAGTAAGAAGTAATTTACCTCTTATGGTTTCTTTACAGGATTATACAGGAACCCATATTCCTTCCATTGCGGCATTTTCCAGTGGTAGGGTAACTAGGCATGGCTGAAGCCTGCCCTCAGTCCAGACTCAGACAAATTAGAAAATACGATTTTAGAAATTTACCCTGCCGGTAATCAAACACAGCACCTCTACTAGCGAAGTCAGTAAGGTAGATATTTGATAGAAAAAATTTCTTCATTGCCACGTTTTGAACGTAATGATTTTTATCATTAACACGTATCCAAGGCATATGCAGCCATGTTCGACACCCCGTAGAGTCACAGTGTCGGCGACACATCGCAACTCCATTCAGTGTCCCCATTGTGCCTGTAATTATGTAGCTATGTGGCATTCATGAGGGGAGCACAATGATGGAGTAATACTCATGTGATATTTAGTCATGTATTGTGCACGACACGCCCTGGTGTCGCTTTCTGTACGGTTGGAGAGAGATGTAACTATATTTTTGTAACAAATTTCTCTTCAAAATTAAGCTACACTGTAATTGAGTGATATATCGACTTCTCTCGACTATATTTCGCTACAACACACTAAAACACTTCTACTTGACTATGAGGAAGTCAGACTTGGTATTTTGAATACGTATAGCTTTTCTCTATTAAAATTCCCTACTTTTACACTTCTACAGATATTAAATTAACTTTCAAATCAAGGTACACCATAATAGATTAAGAGATTGATACCTTAAGGAGATTGTATCGAATAAAATTTGACTCTAAACCGCAAAGGTTTTACGCTATTCAAAAAAGTCAAACCACTTCCTCAAAGCACAATTCACGGATATATATTTTGATGACGTCAACTATTATTTATTATGTCAATAGTTTGTCTAATTTGACCAAAACGTCAGTTTGATTTAATTTAGATAATGGTACGATGGGATAAACCGTACTTTCCCAATCGCGTTGATATAAGCTTCAGTTCCATATTACTAACAATATCTACTTATTAATTTTTAATAAATAAATTTTATTGCTTTAGAAGATAATATTCTTGCTTTAGAAGATAATTTCCGAAATATTCTGCAAGATTACGTTATATCGGCAATTTCTTTCGAAACAAAAGATACAAAGTTTTAATTCGAGTGTTGCAGCATTCCGTTTGCTGTATATTAAAAAGTATTTTAAATAAGTATTGCAAAAGAAGTCTCTTATTAAGATTCCTTTTTGTCCTTTTACATCGATATTCAATATCGATTTCGTATCGAATAATAATTGTAGAAAAAGGCGCACGAATTCATAATAGAATTCGTGCGCCTTTTACTACTGTCTTATAGAAATTCAGAAATTCTAACAAATATACCAAAAACTATTATACATAACAATACTGTCCAATATATAAACATAGGGTAGAACAACAGAATAAAAGGCTTAGTACCTTAGAGGACTACTAATATTATATCACTACCGTCTCTATCTTCTTTGAATGACCCTAAAACTGAAAGACCAAAAAACACACATAATCTATATTACATTTACATAAAGTGTTTAAATATTAAGACGATTTAACGGACAAATTAAATCACATCACTGTCACCCCTTGTAACTCAATGAGGACAATTTTTTTACTAGTTAATTTAGTTAAGCAATGTAAACCGACGCCGCCTGGTTGTGGGTTGTATAACGCGGTTATTCCGCTCAATTACTCCCCATTAGCGGATAATTCCGGATCCTACAGGATCGGGTTACCGGCTACCGTGTGTTGTTTAACTATCTGTACATTAATTAAACTGTTTAATAATAATAATGTATTTTAAATAATTTAAAAAATCTAACACGAGTAAGGGTGACAAATTGAAATAATAATAATAATAATAACTTTATTTATTTGGGCATAAAAAGAATGATACAGAATTAAAATACCCTGGACCCCTAAACTAGGTAAGCCCGTGACTTAGGGGTCAGTGTCTTCCCAAGTTTACAATTTAATCTACGCCTATTCTAGTTATTTAAGGAAAAATTAAATAATGAATTTTATATATTAATATTAGTGGTTGTGCGTGTATGTGTGTATGTATACTTAAATTATCATATTTTCTGTATAAAATGTTCATAAACTCTTTGTTCAAGTAGGCATTTACAGCATTTTTGAAATGTCATACATGATTTTCATGTTACTTCCAATGTACGACTGGTGATATTAAAGAATACACACAATAAACTCAGTTCGGTTAACCATCATCACTACTATGTATATGTCATACAAATTTGTTTTATTTAGAACAAAGCAATTCATTCACATCCGTGGGAGCTGAGGGCAGAGGTTCATGCGGCTGTCACCGACACAGGGTGGCGGTGAGAGCGCATACCCCGTGAGTTGATGCCGACGAGGATCAGAGGTCTGGCCGACCAGGCTCTGGTTCAAAAATGGAAGGAGAGCCTCGGGTCCCCATAGCAGCCGTGGCCATTGTAGCAGCGATCCGACCTCATCTAGAACAATGGCTTTCAAGAGAGCCCGGGTCGCTCCCCTACAGATTGATGCAGTTTCTGACCGGGCATCGATGCTACGGAAAGTTCCTGCATCGAATTGGCCGGATGGAGTCACCCGCTTGCCAACAGTATGGTGCAGCTATGAACTCAACGCTTTACACTGGGTTTATGCAGCCTGAAGACCTCAACGTCACCTCCTGGTGGCTGTATTCGGCAGCGATCTTTCGCTGTGGAGCATTATAGGTATGATGCTCTCCAACGAGAGGACGTGGGCAGAAATATATTTCTTCTGCGGGACCGTAAGCTCTCCGCCGAAGCAGGCAGGATACTAGGCCGCGCGTGTATGCGCGCCTCCTCCCGTCTCCTTGAAACCTCAGTTGGACTCATCTGAGGTACCAGGGACGAATGCGAAAGTTGAGTAACTGGTGCCTCACTTAGGGATCAAAAAGGTTCCGCCGGGTTTGCGAGATGAAGTAGGTATTGCGAGGTCTTCTCCCTTGCCGAGTTCCACACTCCTGTCCTATAGGTCGGGATTCGTGCCTAAAAGCATTTTCCAGCCAAAAAAGAAAAAAATTCATTCACTTTCACGGAAACTACAGTAGTGGCATCGCTGGGAACAGCTATGATTGCTCTTTTCATGTACGTGTGTATTTATTTTGATTAATTATTTAATTTTAATAACAGTAACACAGAGTACACTCACATATTTCACAATTTTAGAATCGACAAAGTTTTAATTCGGCAAGTGAGTGAGTATCTAACTCCTAACTAGTTTCCTGTGTTAAGGATTTGCCTGAGCTCCTGCACATTAGCTATATTGATTTTAATGTGTGTAATTTTTTTGGAAGTATTCAAGTATATTCAATTCAATTTGTTATTAAATTGATTGTGATTTCCCCATACTGCCACATAATGAGGAACTACGGCGCGAACTACTAGTAAATATAAATGAAAAAATAATCCTCTATTAAAACATTGGAGCAGCATGACTCTACATTTCCCCATGCACATACACCGCTACAATATTTATTTATATTAACGTGGAGTTCACCGCGCCGTGACGTTGCTAGATACAATCTGCTGACCATTATACTCGAATTATTAATATTTTGTTACACTTCGTCTCGTTCCGTTACTTTCAAGCTAAGGGTGAACATAGAAAATACACTTAATACGCAGATTATTTCCGTTGAATATTTATGTAATTCTAATAATCTATTTCTTTAAGATTTCATACTTTTTATACGTATGAATGTTAATTTAACGTCTGAAGTAATCGACTTATATATGCTGGCCGTCTCCGTTTAAACAATGCACAAACTATATTCTATATTTGTATATATGCTAATTAAATCTCCTAAAAATAACACCTCCAGAGATAAAAAGAGCATTATGTGCTATATATCAATTGGGATCTGACGTTTCCTTAAGAGAAAAATTCAAAGAAATATCAATTCTCACAGCACCGTCGCAATATATATTGAATAACATTTTATATATCCGTGATTATATTCATTTATACAGCAAAAGGAGCGAAACACACAATTTTAATACAAGAAATAAAAACTCTTATAAATGATTAGTCGGGATGAGCATACGCCTTTGCAACGCAATAAGATACCCGAACCTTTTCTGAGTCTGACTCCACATAGTTTTAAAAAATATATTAAAAACGTCTTATTACAAAAAGCATATTATAATATTGAAGATTATTTAAGTGACAAAGTAGTTTGGACTTGATACCAGCTGCACATAAAAGCTAAACATATTATAACGTACAAAAACTATGATTAAAAGAGTTTCTTGTCGATTTCTTTTCAGCAGAATCAATTTTGGGAACTGGTGGGTAGATTTGTTACCAATGGACAGACTATTGACTATTCAAAATAGCTTTTTGAATCTATTTGAATAAAGAATATTATGATTATGATATTTCATAAACAATTTACTCGGTTTGTATGTATATTAAAGTTATTTGGCACATAACCGCGATGAAGCCCGAAACTCCTGAGCTCCTAAATATTTTTTATCTTCTTTTTACTGGTTTGTTGCGACCGAGGACATAGTATAGTGTCTTTTTATATAATAAAAAAGATATGCTTTTAAGCGAAAGTTAGAGAGAGACATCTGTCATTTAAGTTATAAAGCATCAAGTAGAGAACCCAGAGAATGTTGCGAGTTTCATTCTAAATATCAAGGTAACGGAATCTTTAAACGTAGTTTTCATCAACTAAACATGTCAAATACCGATAACAATAACATTAAAAAACAAAAAATTAAATAACATATTATAAATTTGTACAAATACGACACGGAAGCCTTATACCCTTAGATTTATTTACTATTTTTATTATTATTAGATTTAATTTTGATTGTAATTCTAATTTAAAATTTATTTATTATTATTATTAATTTTAATTTAAGTTTTCTTTTTTTCTGTATGTTTTCTGTATTTGTTTTGTTTTTTATGTTACTAAACAGTAAACTGGGACAAGTGCCTTTTAATAAAGATAAATAAAATAAAAATAAATAACAATGTCATCCCGTTATCCTGACAGCCATCATGAGAATAAAGTAAAATCAATATGAAATACGACAAAATCTTTCGATATAGTTTTCAGTTACAAAATGACATGTGATTTGCTTGAAAATTTCCACCCTTATAAAGTTTTACAATAATTTAATTATCAGAATCCATCAAAAAGAAATTATTATTTAACATTCAAAGTTCGGGCAATTGTGACGATGAAAATGTTATTCTTATTACCTTTAAAAAGTTTTTACTGTGAAAATGTGTAAAGAAAATTATTTATTGTTATGGATTTACAGACATAAATTACAAAAAAATAATATTAATTCTAAAGCCACCGCTGAACACGGACCACTTATGTTATCGTAAACATTCTACATTTATTCATTAAAAAGCGAATGATCTGATAAGATATACTTACAAAACCAACTGCTTGAAATAATTACTAAGCATTATAGTAACATTGAATTATTGTTTTTATTTATTTTCAACGTACACCGATGAGCTGCTAACAATAATGTCTAGCAAGATATAGATACATGCTTCGGACATTAAGAAAATTCCCATAAATATATCTTTTTTATATCGTTATTATAACTGCCTCATTGATCTAGTGGTTAGCATGTTCGACTACAGACAGGTCCTGGGTTCTTGAAAATATTGAGTTTTCTATTAAGATTTTGTCTATATTTGCCCGAAGTTGGGAAGTTGGCGGTGTGATCATAGTGATCCACCCCAGTGTCTCGAAGAGCATGTTAAGCCGTCGGTCCTGCGCCTGCTCTCTCTCCGGTCGTGTCGGATTCCCGTCACATCGGACTATGAGAGTGAATGAATAGAGAGTGCACTTGTGTACTATGCCTGCCAATCCACAGTGAAGCAGCGTGGTGCGTCTGTGCTCTAAAAATCCCTCGCTCCTCGAAGTGAGGAGGCCCTTGCCCAGCAGTGGGACTTTAATGGGCTACTACTTACTTGATAGTTTTTAATATTGTCAATGCTACGCTTTGTTATGGCTTCATAGAAATTTCAGAATACACAATAGTTTACGTTACTCGATATAATATTAGTGATCTATTACAATATATCAGTAAGCCTTACCCAATGTTAGCCTATGTTATGTTCTATATTATAAAACGGGTATTTTCAAAAGTAAGAACGAACATGAATCGGACAGACAAAACTCCGAAAAAAAATGTTTGATATTTAAATTTATAGATATAACACAGATTGGAATTAATTTCATAGATAACAAATCTACGTCATTTTATCTCATACATTTGGTGACTAATAGAACATCTTGTAAATTCTCTGAAGCGTTAATGCATGCTCTGTCACTTCTAAACACGCTTTATCCTGGTCCCTATTTCAAAAATATATATTTTCGGTTGTATGTGCATAGGATTAAAGTTGATAATATATTTGTCTTAGAGAAAATGCGTAAGCACGTTATCGCAAAACATCTTACCTTCGTATAATAAAAGTTGTTGTGTGATCAAAATAACGTGAAGTAATCGTATTCATGTATCTCATTTCTTTCTTCTTCATTTTTTTTATTGCTGACAGTTTAGCGCTTGACTGTAATCACACCTGATGGAAGGTGATGATACCATCTAAGTTGGAAGCGCACTAATCTGGTAAGAGGCGATATAGCCCTTATGGTTTCTACACAGCATCGTCTACACAACACAAATCTCTTTGTTGGGCGGTGCGTCTTTGCTAGGGTGGTAACTAGCCACGGCCAAAGCCTCCCACCAGTCCAGACTTAGACAAATTATAAAATACAATTTCCTAAATTCTCCCTGCCGGGCTCGAACCCGGGGCCTCTGCTAGCAAAGCGAATACTTGCACCACTGAGCCAGCGAGGCCGTCAAAAAAGACACATATATATCTATGTGTATGTGTGTGTGTGTGTGTGTGTGAGAGAGAGAGAGAGATAGATAGTGTTTATCTGTGCAAGAGAGAGAGAGAAATAGGGGGCGTGTGTGAAAAAGAGATTTTTTGTTGACTTGAGTTTGAGTGTGTTTGTGAGTGTGTCTGTAAGTGGGTGTGTGTATTGCTTGCTCCTTGCAGGTGTCAACCGCATAGTACTCTATTCCATTGAAATGTGGGATACCGTAGGATTATAACGAATGCCCGAACGAATTAACTTAACCATTCTTGAATCCATCCGAAAACTCACATTAGCGTTTCCGAAAATGTTCAACCAGTTAACCACGTACAGTCGATCTATATAGATTTAGCTATTATCCATGAATATGTAAGAGAAAAGTTATTTTATCTGCTTAAGAAGATCAAAACTGTTCAGTGGAAAATATTTATATAAAAAGGTAAGTAGCAGCCTATTAACGTCCCACTGCTGGGCACAGGCCTCCTCGCTCATAGAGAATCTCTTCTCTTTTAGAGCATAGACCCACCACGCTGCTCCAGCGCGGCTTGGCTGGCATAGTACAAAAGTGCACACTCTATTCCTTCATTCTCATAGTCCGAGGTGACGGGAATCCGACATGACCGGAAAGAGATCAAGCGTAGGACCGACGGCTTAACGTGCTCTCCGAGGCACGGGGGTGGATCACAGCGCCAACTTCCCAACTTCGGGCAAATATTGAAAAAATCTTAATAGAAAAGTCAATATCGTTTATTGAATTGGCCGGACCCGGGACTCGAACCCAGGACCTCATGTCTATAGTCGAACATGCTAACCACTAGACCAATGAGGCAGTCATTTATATAAATTTATGATCTTACAGCAATTATCTACATTTCAGGATTTACTGAATTATTACTGCTTCATCATAAATTTATGTACGGCGACTTTTTTTAGCATAGTGTTATTAAATATTACCGGTGTATCGTATAGCCGTTCATTATAAATGGTAACAACCAAAAATATTAGGATAAAAAAATATATATTTACTCACTTGCTCACCTATACCGCTCAGAAATGACGCTATGCCGTCATTTTATAATATAATAACAGCCTTCTAAGCGTTATTCACGTTGGATCATTCCACAGGTAATTTTTACCATAGGCTTGTAGTCCATAACATTTATTAGAAAGACCAACGAGAATTACGTAATTATTTTTTTCAATGATATAAACAGGTATATATAATAATTCTTTCTAAAATTATTCACCTGAAATATACTTCTAACTACTTAAAGACTTATAAAATTCTTCAACTTTTTTCCCATATTTATAAAAAACCTGGAGCTTTGTATAATAATAATAATATTAAAATATCTTTTGTCATGCCCAGGCAAATAGCGTGGGTGACATTATTCACAACCACGACGTTTTTGTTGTAAGTCGTAACGTAATCTACATCTCTCAAGTAAGTGCCTTATTTGTAGACATTGCCTCAACATTGTAAACAGTTGCGTTTAATAGGGCAAAATATATAAAAACACATTGTATGTTAAGCAAGTTATATTTTACATTAAAGGAAAGAGGAGAACATTTGAGAATTGGCAAGCATTATAATAATTCAATTATGTATGATTGATAAAATCCTAACTGTTCCCGGATTTGTATTCACGTAGTTCACAATCCCGTATAGAGAGGTATGGTTAAATCTATAGTTTATTGTATTGAACCATCCATTTATATCATTCGTGTCTACTTGATAGATACATACATACGCCACGCATATAGCATCACGCCTCATTCCCATAGGGGTAAGCAGAGACCACATCCTTCCACATGCCACGACCCTTGCATATCTCCTTCGCTTCTTTCATTCTCANCCTGGATTTGGTCCAGGAACGTTCGCCTCGGTCTTCCCCTTCCAACTTTCGCATTCACTCTTGACTCATAAATCCTTTTTGTCAGTCTCCATTCATTCTCTCTACGTGCCCCAACCATCTAAGCATACCTTTCTCAATTTTAGTTAATTCATCTTCTTTTAAACCACAACCTTCTCTTATCACACTATTTCTTACTCTATCACTCAGTTCAATCCACTCATACTTCTCAAAGCTATCATCTCTACCGCATTTATTTTACTTATGTGATTCTTCTGCCATACCCAACTTTCACTACCATACATAAGTGTTGGTAACAACACTCCTGCATCCACAGCCAGTCTGGCCCTTTGAGACACCATCTGGCTATTCATAAATTAGAGCAATATTTACCATATTCCCTGCATTCACTCTCCTTTCAATATCACTTTCACATGTTCCATCGTTTGTAAATTTAGATCCCAAGTATACAACTAATTGATCACACAAAAAATTTCACCAAAATCCATGCAGCCGTTTAGGAGTAAAGTCGCATACACACGCACAGAAACTTATGTATTAATTACTAGCAATGCCCCGCGGTTTCACCCGCGTAGACGCCGATCTCGTGGCACTGGAAACTCTACTAAGTCGGACTACAGATTTATTTTCGTTAACATAAAAGCTTTATTTCACTTAATTTTTAATTACTTCCTTTCAGATTGTTAAATACATACTAATTTATAATCTAATAAATATATAGATTATATTGTACAGCGAATATATATCTGGCTAATACATTATTAAATTCGTAACATGATTTACATAAATTGTCAATTTAAAAATACTCTGCAGGTATTGAAAATTTCTTGATTTCAAGGAGGAATTTTTTTAATCGCTCCAGTAGTTTTTGTGTGATAACGCTACAATCATACATACGTACATACATACATACATACCAAAACACAAATGTTGGCTCTTATAATATTAGTTTCAATTTAGCCAATAGAACATAGGCAGAACTTCACGAGTTTCCGTTACATAATACACATCAATAAAGAATTCAAGTCCTACTGTAAAATTGCTTAGATGTAGCAGCGCGATTGATTTAAGCTACAAAATGGGTGTGTAAGGAGGCCTTTTCCTGCTGGAAAATGCATTTGCGCACAAACCGCGACCCATGGATTAGGAGTATTGGACTCTGATGAGGCCTCGCAATATCCACTCAAACTCAACGAAACCTTCTTCCGTAAGTGAGACATCACTAGTTCGGGTGACATACCACCATAATATCCCGGCTGAGTCAGACTGAGGATTGACGGAGCGGAAGATACACGGACATGTGCCGACTTGTATCCTGCCTTTTTCAGGGATTAGAGGGAGCTCTTTCTCCCTCTCTCACAGTAGCGAGTGGAATGGTATAGTAATTCCTTACGGCATACGTATACCTTTTGTAAGATAATCTTTCACTGAGTACGAAAATCCCCATATTCTTACGGGATCCAAAACTACGCGGGTAACACCTAGGGCAATGGCTAGTCTAACATACAATCGTAAGTTACACACACAAACGGGAGCTGGGGTGTTAATTTTAACACCAACAGTGGCTTAAATTTAAAAAAAGGTTGCCACTGTACATTATCCGTAGATAATATAATATTATCTGTGTAGATATTATTATCTCACCGTGCATTATTCACGTATAAATAGTGTGGGGATTAAGCTGAATACTATTGTACCCGTGTCATTGTCGTATGCATTATGTGCAAAAATAATGTTTTTAGGATTCCGTATTACCATTTAACTGCATCTGCATAAAACGATTCAAGTTAATAAAAAGTATTGCATATTCTGTTAATACTAGAGCCTAGAATTTATTAGTACGTTTAGAAAAAGAACGACTGGTAAAAAAATCCCTACTTGGTTTAAAGTTTAGAAAATTTTATTGCATATATGAATAAAAAAATGATAAATATTAACGATATTAAATTGGAACTATATATCGATATCCAGATATGACGTGAAGTAATAGTAAGAATTTACAGATAATAAAAATATATTTCAAAGAACGGACCTCTATTCGAGTGACTATTTGTTTTGTTTCATGCGACAAATTTTTCTAACTTTGAATAAACATTTATATATCCTTAAGGAATGACATTATTTTAAATTACACAACGTGATTGAAACTTTTATTTGAGAACTCAAAAAATATAAACTCTTTACAAGTAAATGTTTCTAAAAACATATATCTGTTACGGAATTTTAAACCAACGAGGTGTTCCAAAATGTGAACATTACTTTTAACTACTAAACTCAGTTATTGGCAAAGTGAACCGTTTCGCGATGTAGGCGATGACATAGTACGAATTTCTCCATACACTCACGGTATATGGAACTACGCGAGTAAAGCCGCGGGAAAGATGTTATTAGATATTTGGCATAAATGCCCATATCATTTCATCAAATCAAGTGTTACTTTGCGACTAAGTTCACAAAAACTGAACTGCGGAACCAATTCAGCATAAGCAGTTCG
Source organism: Elymnias hypermnestra (assembly GCA_015832385.1). Lineage (NCBI taxonomy): Eukaryota > Metazoa > Arthropoda > Insecta > Lepidoptera > Nymphalidae > Elymnias > Elymnias hypermnestra. The sequence continues at coordinate 2,525,764 of JACTOM010000493.1, read as the reverse complement.
GTCTTTGCTAACGTTTCTTACACCTTGTATGAGGATTATTTTCAAACTGTCGTTACAATTGCCGTGAACAAATATTTGTAGGACACTCGGAGGAGCATCATAACCGGCCTAGGCCATGATCTCTCCTATTATATTGTATAATATCAATAAATATGGGGAAGTAATTTAGATGTTATTTTATTTTCTTATATTAGATTAAGCTTATAAAAGGCCATAAGTAGATATGAGATATAGAAACATTTAGTTATAAAACAACTTGGTCAAAACACAATCCAAAACTTTGAAAACTGTATAAATGACGATGCAGAATCCTGAATGTAACATATTTTCTATGCCAAAAACTCATACTAAAATCGAAAAATTAATGGATTTAAACATTTTATTTGACAGCCTTGCGGGCGCAATGGTGAGAAGTCCTGGATTCGATTCACAAGAGGACACATTTAGGAAATCAGTATTTAGGAGAGCAGTAACTATCTTACCAGTAAAGATGTGCCACCAAGCAAATAATTTGCATTTCCGTACAATGTAGAGGTAATAAGAGACAAATTACTTCTTACCAGCTCAGTACGCTTCCATTTTAGATTGTATAATTTATCATCATGTGAGATTATAGTCTTTTCTTTATTGGTGACAGAATAGCGCTTGATTATGATCACACATGATGGTAAGTGATGATAAAATGTAAGGTGGAAGCATCGTAACAGAACATGAATCTCTAGTCATGGCATTACGTCTTTCCCAGTGCTAACCTTCCGTTTAGAATAAGGATGTGTACAAAATACACATGTCAGAAGTGAAACTTCTTTGGCTAACTAATTATTAAATCTTTTATATATTTATACAAATCAAACATTTTAGATTTCCGAGATTTAGAGAAAAAGGAAGATATGTTAGGAATTTAATTGTCGAAGTGTCAAAAATTAATACAAACAATTTATTTAAATCTCAAATAATGAATTGTTAATAAATATAAAAAATTACAAAAGAGAATTTATGCAATATTTTTATTTCATATCTTATGAAAAATACTATATTAAATTACGAGTGACAAAATAAAATACCACATGTTATTTGTAAATGAGCTTAAAAATTCTGCACATCTTCGTGACCCTGATCACACGTTAGATCCATAAAAAATTTACCCTCATGCGCCTAAAAAAGTTTCACTTCATAACTCTCCTGTAAAATTAGCTATTTTGAATTATGTTACTCTTTTTCCAAAGCTTCGATATATGGTAAGCTAAGTTTTACATTGACAAGTGTTGTCAAAGTGGTGTATATATATCATGTTTTTATTTTCTAAACAACAGCGACAACTGGATATTTTATCAGAAGAGATTAAGTGAAGCTATTTATACAATCGTTCTCCAGTTAAATAAAATGCTAAATTACATTGCGGTAACTTTTTATTGTAAACTTTATTTCCTTTTACGTTATTTATACCTGCCGTTTGTTATCATATCTGTAAATATATTTAACGTAACTATGCGAGATCTCGTTTTTTACTTTCACTGGTGTAAACTATGTAATTTACTTAATGTACCACGTTTCTAAAACTATTATAAGAATGTAATATTGATGGCAACTCATCGTTTTGTTTCATTAAAACATGTTATATAAATTATCAATTCCAATAACTTTCTAAGTGCAAAACTTTTAATGTACAAACAGAATCATCCTCACTAACTTTTATCTCGTATGAAAACATTTTTCAATTCTTGTGATTAATTTACGTTCTGTCTGTATATATTTACACCTTGTTCAAATGTTCAATCGTTAATAAAACACTTGTTTTACGTCCTCTAAAGTTCAAATATACAATATTACATGTGGTGGAAGTATAGAAGATAGTAGTACACTTGATGTATATAGTTTAAAGATTAATAAAAAATGTGGGAGTATACGAATTGCTCTAATTTGAATATAACATAGTGCTATAATGATAAAAAGAGCACAAACCCGACTTTGGTTGTTGTGGGCTCTTCTTAGCACATGGCACGAAGGAACTCTTGTAACTTTAGATTTTGAGTCATTCTTTAATACCATCATCAATCATAGTGTGAAAAAAACCTACATTTGCCGATTCAAAAGTGCTTTAAAGGCCTACTTGAGTAAAGAATTTTTGTATTAAAATTAATGTAGGGATTGATTCTAATTTTTTATGTTATTTGTTTGCAATCAAAAGTATTCGCTAATATTTTATTATAGTCATGGTAGCCGTCGGATCCCGTAATAACAAGTAAGACTTTTCTCATAAATGGCGTACTATGCTTGAGGATCATATATTTTTTTTTAATTTTGGGATTGACGTTGCGCGTTACCAAATAAGACAAAGCTTCGAATAATTAACTTCCTATAAAGCACTTAACTATACCTACTTAATATTGAATCACGATCGACAGCTCAAACACCGTTCTAACTAATAAAAACCTCCTAAAATTATAAAGGAAGTACATTGCCACTATTAAATTATAATTTTAAAATAAACTAAAAGACACGACTGGAAATGTTATGAAATTTCTAGCGCTACTGGTTAGAAGCCCTTTTGGGTCTTAATTATGCTACTTATCAAATCAATAATTAAAACTAATGAATATTATTTTTGTCAAAAGTATTTGGCAACTACTGAAACAGAATATGGAATACAAAAAATTGAGATGCATTAAACTTGTCTAAATCATTATATTTTGTAATTAAATTTATAACTCTCCATTTCATTACTAATCTATATATAAACGAGATATTCAGGTATCTATTATACTCATCACTTTATCTCTAAAACCATAAAGGGTAGAGATGAAATTTAGTAGGATTATTCCATTTGGCGAGTAAAGGTCAGCTAAGAACGGATTTTACGAAATTCCACCCGCAAGGGGGGTTGCGGGGGTGCAAATGAAATGAAATTTTCACATTAAATAAAAATTCAAACTTCACATTTACAAACTATATATTTTATGGTATGTAAAACATGGTCAGAATTTTTTTGAAATAATCTATCAAAAGTAAATTTTAGGAAATTCCACCCTCAAAGGGCGGTGCGGGTATGTTTATTATTTGTAAAACAATTGGAAAATGTTACCAAAAAAACATTCCACCCAGACGAAGTCGCGGGTTGAGCTAGTATTACATATTAGTATACTATAAGGTACTACGTAATTACCTGAGAACAATGGTCGACGACAAAGTATATTTATTGTATTATGACGAGATATTATAATAAAATAAATAATCTAATTTGCATTAATAAGGTACATACGTGTGACAAAATTCTTCTCGCAGTATTCATGCTTATTCAGTTACAATCAACTAAACTTACAAAAAAATAGCTAAAAACAAACTTTTTGCATTAGCTTAATGTTTTGGTATGCAGTTATGAATATACACATTACATAAATGTTAATAAAGACTCGTATCGCAAGTAGCGATGTTAATTATCTAACATCACATCTAGCTCGTTTATCAACAAATTCTTAGGAAAATATGTTGAATATTTCCAATAATAATCTCACTAGTGAAGATAGCAGATGTTAAGATGTGTACTGTCTTAATGTCTAATGTATGGAAATTTTAATTAATTGTAAGACCAGTATAGTCATATTTTTGTTCAAGCTACTGTTGTGTTTTGTATTTCTATCCGAGAAATATGTATAGAATAAAATTAAACACTATAAGACTTACTCGCTTTAGACCTAATTATAAAAAAAATATTTTGTATATTGTTTTACAAAATGCTTGCATTTTCTTTCCCGCTAACATGTCGTGGAGTGCCTTTTTTCATTTCCCGCCAAAACTGCCCCTGCCCGTGGTGACCCGTCGGCAATTCGTGACTTGTAGTTATATACCACAGACTATAAATGAAAATTTAATTTCAATGTATAGTCTATGGTCAATAGGATGTTTATATAAACGTGTGATTAGAGTCACGAAGAAGTGCACGGTTTTTTATGCTAATTCGTTTGAGGGTTAGGTAGTTTTAATAATTACAAATAACATGTGGCATTTTAATTTTCTACTCGTCATTTATTAATTTTATATATACTATTTTTCATAAAATATAAAATAAAACTGATTTCATAAATTCTCTTTTCCCAATTTTAAATTCAAAAACAAAATTTAATTAATATTTTCTAATATGGACAAAAAACACGTGGCATTTTTATTTACAATTCGTCATTTGAGATATCAATAAATTATTTGTATTAATTTTCGACACTTTTAATTTTTTAATGACAGTTAAATTCCTGACATATCTTCATTTTTCTCTTCCTGTAGGTCACGAAAATCTAAAGTATTAGAATTGTATCAATATAAAATTAGTTTGCCAAAAAAGTTTCACTTGTGACATGTGTACTTTGTACGCACGAACTTTTATTTTTTTTTAATTGCTGACAGGATAGCGCTTGACTGTAATCTCACCTGATGGTAAAAGATGATACGATTCAGTGCACTAACCTAGCAAGAAGTAATATAGTTCTTATGGTTTCTATCAGTATCGTATCGGAACGTAATTTTATTGCATGGCAGCACGTCTTGCACCAGCAAGAGTAGCCATACTCTACTACCCTAACTTAACCAAGGACAAAGCCACCAGTCCATACTCGAGACAAATAAGAAAATACAATTTCCTAAATTTCGATTAGAACCCAAGTTCTCAATTGATGAATTAACGAAGAGAAATAACTAAGTCTTGGTCATTTTATCTTTTTAGTTCGTTTTAATTTTTTTAGTTTTATACAAGAAATAAAACTCGCAAGTAGCAATGTAACTAGAAAGAGCGGTGTTTTCTAGTACAAGTATAGTATCACTATACTTAAAAGAAGATGCCAACTCATTATGTATTTACCCGGTAAAAGTTTTGGAAATTTGACATTTTGTGCCGGCGAGGTCGTCAGGTCTTCTTGTAACGTATAAATTAACGACTACTGACTCATAAATATTTTATCCTCATTAAAGGCATAATCCTTTGCCTCAGCTGAATATTCGCAATAGAGGATAATCCGCTCTACCATTGAACTGAATGAGCTATTGTGAATAAAACCAGAAGCTTCTTCTAGCAAACTTAACAATACACTCAGGAATTATAAAAACATTTAAATTTATAACATATTTCTATAGTAATAGAGTGAAACATACTGGTGTTGAGTTTTAAGTTAAATATATTTTGGAGAAATGTTCTACGAAAGTTCCTTTGTTGTGAATCGTCCTACGTCCATAATCCGACCTAGGCATATCCGGCATCAATTACTTGCATTTCAAAATGGCAGATTAAAAAACTGTCACAACATACATTGTTTAAAACCGGAAGGACTAAAATTTTGGACAGATTAGTAACAAAGATGTCTACATGACTCATTAAAATCATTATATTGCACAATATCATTGTTGGGCTTTTTGATTGATTTTCTCACGACTTTTGAATTGAAGGAATATTAACCTTAATGACCAAAGGAAGCTTTAAAAGTTAGTGTATTGTTATATTTATATGCTTATTAGGTATATTTAATGTTTCAAGCCATTGGCTTGTCAAATGTCAAATCTGGTAATGTATTGACATTACCAGATTTGACATACAACAAGTAATATAATTTTTTAAAGTCAAATGATTCACAAGTTTGCGATAAATACGAATTTCTTAAAGCTAAAAGAAAACTTTGGACCTTTTACATGAGCGTTCAATTGATAGAGCTGTACTAACCTCAAATATGAGTGGATTATAAAAAGTATTTTATTCTGAAGGTTATTATGAAGGTTAGATAGTTTCAACATTTACAAATAACATGTGGCATTTTTATTTGCCACTCGTAATTTAATAATTTAATATACCTACTATTTTTCATAAAATATAAAATAATAATATTTCCTAATTCTCTTTTCTATATTTTTATATTTATTTACAATTCGTTATTTGAGATTCCAAAAATTTATTTGTAGTTTTCGACATTTTTAATATTTCTAATGACAATTACATTCATTAAATTCTCAACATATATTCCTTTTTCCGTCCTTCTGGGAAATGTAAAGTTTTATATTTGTGTATATATAAACAAGACTTAAAAATTAGTTTGTTAAAAAAGTTTCACGTCTGACATGTGTCCTTTGAAAGCTTGCACTTTGAACTTTTTTTTAATTTTAAAAAGCAAATATTTTAAATTGCATTTTACATTTATCCAATAAGACTATTATAACGTTGTTCTTATGTACAAATATAACGAAATAATTATCTTAAACCTAAAGATTGCCGAGATATAACAAGGTGGATGCTACCATGTTGTAGTTAATAATGTACAGACTCCGGTGACACAGGTGGCGGTAATTACGCGCCTTTGTGAATCGTGATGCGAACTGTGCGACAGTACACCGCTTTGAGTTTAGCGGTAATTTCAGACTGAGCTGTAATATTATCAGGATCCTGTTAGTGAAACACGGTTAGGTACTGATTAGTGTTTTGGAAACTAGTGGGTAATTGTTTATTTTCCATTTAAATAACTTTAATTAACTGATCAAACTTAACTCAGTATCTAAACTCCCACGCTAATACAATGCTATAGTAAAACACACATTTGTTTTACGATTATGAATAACTAGGTTTAGAAAGAACTAGTTATCATAGTACGTATATAAATATATACGTATATGTACTCGTTCTCGGAAAATATATAGAAATTTATCTCAGAACTCGACACAACAAATCCGACGGTAACCTGTAAATCTTCGTTATACCAAGTATTACGTTAAAGTATGTTTAGTTATATTGAAGTATGATTGGTCTAAATTTTGTTATAAAGAGATAAAAACACGACGACTGAATCACATACTATGGTATGAAGGGTCATCTCGATGGAAACACATATAGAGGTTTTGACTTAACTCAATTTATTATTTAGAGATATTATCACTATTTTTTTATAGTGGAAAATTGGTTATAAAGAAATGGTTCGTAAATATAAAGATATTATTTACACTGCCTTTTATCGATAATTCAAGGGGCTAACGGATTTTTTTTAGGTAGGTAGGTCTAATCGTTAAATTTCCTTTCATACAAGTTCATCGGTTTAGAGTACTCTTGACCTGGGCCTTATTTAAAATGTCCTGGATTTGGTCCAGGAACGTTAGCCTTGGTGTTCCCTTTCCAACTTTCCCATTCGATCTTGACTCATAAATCCTTATGAAACAAATCTTATCTAAAGTTTTTATATACAGTGTTAGGCAACATTAGGATATATTCATATTATTATGTTTTCTGCTATTTCTTTACCATTTGCAGGGTGTATCCAAAATTCTCATCATTAGTAGAAAGGTACAGGAATTATATAATTAAATACGAATGTCTATGTGTAATATCAATCTACTATTTACTTTTATATATAGGTATACGTAATTCTTCTTTTTTTTTCGAACTGTGTTTAGCTGTTAGCCCTACTGGCTTTTACAGCGTAACCGGAAGGAGGACGGGCTCTTATGGAGGCCGCCACATTTCGAGTGCGAGCCCTGAAAAGGGCTCGCTCTCCGGGGAAACGCCGCTCCAAGGGCGTCTCCTGCGAGACCGAGCCTCGGCTTGGAGCGACGTTATCGCTGAAACATCACCTGAAAAGGAAGAATCAGAAGCGCCCCCGGGAACGTGGGTGAAGTCCACGTCCGGGTGACGTCAGAAATCGGGGACCTCGACTCCGCCGGCGGAATCGCTGTGTAACGTTTGTGTATGTGTCTGTCCCTACCTGGTAAGGTAGATTGTCGATAGTTATCGTATCGTCGGGGTCGTTAAGGACATATTTAGGCCGTCTCTTCCTAGGCGGAACGTTGAGACGGATCCTATAAGAGGACGCGTTAACCACTAGTGGGTTCCTATGATTGATGGCTCTCTCGAAATAATTTTCGGAGAGCTCTTTAAAATAACTCTTTATCGTGGGGAGTTCTAAGTCCCTATGTAGGTCGACATTTCAGACGTACCAGGGGCATCCCGTGGCCATCCTCATGAATTTATTTAGCAGCGTCTGCAGACGGGCTACGTAATTCTTGAGTCTCCAAGTTCCTATAACTCTAACAATTGTTATGAAAGAGCGGTACCACTTGTTACAAATAGCTTACTAGGTTATTTTTAAAGATAAAATATACTCAATTGTTTACTTAATACTCAAATTCCGCAAGTTTTGGAGATATTTTGAGAAAATATCACTAGGAGATAAGTGATGGCTTCTTTTTACCCTGGAATTTCCAACGAAGAAGGAATTTCAATTATTATTAGTGGGATCAGTATTAACTAGACGCAAACTACTAACAGATAAAACTATATATGTAGTAAAAGTTTTCAATACATAATACAGTATGTAAGAAACCATTACAGTAGCGACCTCTAGTGCTAAGCACTGCAGACCTCAAAAAAGAACTATTTTAAGGCTTAAAATTTACAATAGGTGTCGCTCCAATTTTACGTTAATAAATTTGCTTTTTCAGGCCAAAACGGATTCAACTACCAAATAAGATGATCTTTAAATTAAATAGAGTAGTCCTAAAAGTATTATTGGTGTGATAATTCTTTTATATCAGAAGATAACAAATTGTAGTGTAGAATAGTGATAAGATCATTTTTGAAATCAAATGTTCATAGCCATTTCAATTAACTAAATAATCTGTAGGATATATTTTATAACACATACATCGTATAACACTAATTTTTTATTATAGTTATACGATCTTTATAGTTTTTGTGTCACGTTTGTACTCTGTAAACTGTCATTTCTGAAGAATTTTGCGTATACTTATACATTACACTATGATTGCTGCGCTGTTGTAAAATTGATTGTTTTGGTGTACAATATACATAGTTACTTTTCTTTTATTTTCTGTTATGATTGGAGTCAAGATGAATACATTTAATGATACATCTGGGGAACCAGAACAAGATGCAAATTCTGCTTTAACAGAATTAGATAAAGGTATAAATAAATATAACCTTATTAATGTTGAAATTTGCGGCTTTTTTAAATTCCTTCTATTAGTTCATATTCTCCTTATTTATCTCTTGTTGAAATACTCAATCGTTAATAGTATACTTTTTCATCCATCTACTCATGTGTTCAAACATTTTTTCATATATGATTTAAATATATTTCTCTATCATGAATTAAATATATTTCTCTATTATGTATAAAGAAATAATAATTAAGAAGTTCCTGATAGATAATGTAACATTTGATTAGTAGTAGTGTTTTGTATATTGTTGTTTAATTTTAAACCAACATTTCAGGTCTTCGATCAGGAAAAGTTGGGGAACAGTGCGAAGCGATTGTTAGATTCCCGCGATTATTCGAAAAATATCCTTTTCCTATACTAATAAATTCATCATTTCTCAAATTGGCTGATGTGTTTAGAATGGGTAATAATTTTCTTCGTCTATGGGTTTTACGTGTATGCCAGCAGAGTGAAAAGCACTTGGATAAGATCTTGAATGTGGATGAGTTCTTAAGAAGAGTATTCAGTGTTCTACACTCAAATGATCCAGTAGCTAGAGCCTTAGCACTAAGAACACTTGGTGCAGTTGCTGGAATTATACCTGAAAGACAAAATGTACATCATGCTATTCGTAGAGGCCTAGAGAGCCATGATAATGTTGAAGTGGATGCTGCCATTTATGCTACAACTAGATTTGCAGCTCATTCTAAGTAAGTACATGGTTAATATATATTTTACCGTTGGCAGCTTTAATTGACTGGTAAAAAGTGTACAGAATTTTGCCAACATATATTTTAATGATGCATTGTAAAATATTTTGCCTTAATCATAGGCAGCCTCAAATATGCTTTAAGACACTATATTAATATGTAAATATCATTTAGTTAAGAGGAATAAGCTTATTGTGATTAAACAATATATATTTAGTATGTAGTCCCTTTAAGTTTATAGTTTTTCTAGATACAATGAGATTCACAGATAAAGTACATAGTGTTGCAAACAAACTAAAGCTAACTGGACCTAAGCTAAGAACATATTTATTTATTTAAATTGGTACAAAATATTTTTTATTATTAACTTAAATGAAATAGTATATACTGTTTACTATATTAAAACCCCTTAAAAAAGAGATTAAAGAAAAAGGGAAAGTAATTAAAATTATTTCTAGTAAAACCAAATAAAATAAAGTTAGACACACATTTACATATGCAGTTGAATGAGTTGAATGAATTTAGAATCAAATTTTATTTGAATAAATTTAGAAATGATGGTCCTGTAGCTAAAACATTCATATTTTCTAGTTTTAATCTAAAATACTTTACAGCTCATGTTAGCTCCATGATGTAACCTTAATGAAGATTTTTCATTCAATAATTGATTCATGAACTTTACAGCTCATTTGCAGTTGCAATGTGCAATAAGTTATCAGATATGGTTGAATGTGAGAGCACAGGAGCTGAGCGAAGAGCCAAACTAGTAAGAGCCTTAAGGACTGTGCATGGTGGAGGTAAATAAAATACAGACCAAATGGATCCATAATCCATATTTTGTAAGACTGATAAATTAATTATTATTGTACTACCTATCCCACTTTTATTTGTAAGCATCATGTTTTGATAGCTATGATTTTAAAGATGTTATCATCTAGTATAAATGGGGTGATACAATATAATAATTAAGTAAATCTAATAACATTGCTTTAATGCAGATTACATATAAATTTCACATATAAAAAAATGTAAAAAAAGAAATTTTACAATTAATTTCAGTTTCCAATTAATGCTCGAAAAATAAATTAAGATTAATGCAAAATCAAACAAAACCAAAATAATCATGGTAAATACATAAACACCAAAATGACTAAAGAGCAAGTTAACCATAAATACAAAAGTGCTCATCAATATGTGGCTGCTGGTTTCAAAAACTTGTAAATAAAAGGAGGTCTAGGAAATAAAAAAAATTAAAAATATAACAAGTAAAATATAATTGCATATTCTTCTTAAAATCCTCCTGTGTAAGTTGAAACTAATTATATTGGACTACTTAAAACTGAAAATTTTATGATAATGTAATGTAATTATGATTAGTATTATATTTAGAGTCAGCATCAACCTTGGTAGGTGTATACTGTGTGTTCACTTGGCAGCTCCCCTTATTTTATTTTTTTTAGCTGTCCGTGCTCAAGGAGTCCTGAAACTACTTAGATCTCTTTTAGAGAGATTTCCTTCATCAAGTTCTGTCAGGGCAGCCATCACAGCTCTAACTGCTATTGCAGCTGACATTGTTGTCCATGTCCCTGACCAGGTAAATAAAAAATATGTAAACACATACATTATGTTATGGAATAGTTATTTGGAGATGTTCGACAGAAATAAATAGACTATTTATAATTCAGAAAAAATGTCTTAGATGTGTTTCTTATAAGACCAAATCAGTCCCGTAGACCACTTTTTAAGAAATATAATCTCCTAACATTACATTGTCTGTATATATTTATGAAGTTGCGATTTATGTAAATAAGGATATGGCATATTTTTACAAATACGAAGATTTAGCGCAGTATCACATTACAGAAAAGAACTGAGGCGCTTACCTCGGACAACTGATTGGATTCCACAAACAAAGTAACCGCTTAGATAGAAGTTTAAAAAATATATTTTTGCTTCAGAGCCCCACAGTCCCATAGTTTCCACTCCAAATATTTCTACAATTTTTTAATTATAATTACATATGATTTAAAAATACATTATAATCCATACAAATATTTGCATGGTGTAATTACAGTAGGATATGATGGATCAACTATAATTATTCCACCTATGTATATGACCCATATTCGCAAATAAAGATCATTTCATTTCAGTAACTGAGAATTTGTATACTAGTAATAAATGCAAATAAATATTGTCAAAATGTAGGTTACTCATGAAACAAGATAAAAAGGTCACTGCAACTATAAGGTACAGCTACACCATCGTTTTTCTTTTATTCCATCTACATGAAGGTTGAGCTATTGCTAAGTATAGCAGTGAACGACGCCCGTTCCATAGTCCGCCGCGCGGCTTTGCTCGGCCTAAAGAAGTTAGCAGAGCACGCAGCTCTGTGGCCCGCAGACTGCATACAAAACCTGGTGCAAGCTGCAAGCGCTACGCAGGATGCAGAACATACCATGCTGTGTTTGCAGGTTATGCAAGTAAGTGAATGAAATACTAGGTATAACTTTTTCATGTCGTCTTACCGTCTTTTAAGCTAATTTTTAAACTTGTATTAACTGTGAAGATTCTGATCTCTAAGACAGAGGGTTACCTAATTTAGGGTTCCAGGTTCATGAGTGTTATTTATGTGTAATAAAAAATCCACAGCATCCTAACTGAGAATGTTATACATAGAAAAATAAATAAGCAAATGTAATTCCAATGACAGATTTTTCTTAGGTTCATAATATGTTATAAACAATACAGCGAAAACTCTGTATGAGTATATTGTGTTTGCGTGTGTATGTGTGTTGCAGAGCTGTGAGTTGAGTGCTTTTTTTGAAGTGAAACTTCTGTAGGCGTGTTTTTTATGCTATTTTTTTTATTATTTAAAAAATAACATACGCCATTTTAATTTACCACTCGTGATTTAATCATTTAATATACTATTGTTCATAAAATATTAAATAGAAATATTTCATAAATTCTCTTTCCTAAACTTTAAATTCCAAAACAAAATTTATTTAATAATTTGTAATATTGACAAAAAACACGTGGCATCTTTATTTACAATTCGTCATTTGAGAATTCAATAAAGTTTTAGATTTTTATGAATATAAACAAGACTTAAAAATTAGTTTGCCGAAGAAGTTTCACTTCTGACATGTATACTTTGAACGCACCCACTTTTTTTTTTTTATCTGTCACAGATTTTAGTACGATGCCCTGCAGTGTGTGCATCTGCTGGAAGCCCTTGCGGGAATTCCCCGAGCGCGTTGAGGCAGTTCTGCAGCGATGCCGCTCTAAGCGTTGACTTAAACCAAGCAGCCATTGCTGCTGATGTTCTAACACGCATCGTAGTTCATTGGTAACACAAATGCCTTTTTTTACCTGAAACCCCTAAAGAAATATCTATTTAATAAAATATTCCTATAGTTTAAAATTTAACCCATACTTTTTACTTTTAAAGGCTTTGCATTAATATCGCCTTTTACTTTATGTTACTTTAATTTAAAATTTTGACTCATTCTTCAATTACCAAAAGTATTTGATGAGGAATAAAAATTACTTGTCTATGCTCTAAAAACGCTCTCTCTCCTGTGAGTGAGGAGGCTTGTGCCCGGCTGTGAGACGTTAATGGGCTGCTTCTTATCTTACGAACAAAAGATGGGTCTGAAAAATCATGAAGAGCGAGAGGTGCTGCAACGGGGGGTTTGCGCATTGTCCCAATACAACCCACCCCCACCCCCACCCCTCTTAACCCTTAAAGCAAAAAAATTTAAGGTGCCTGGACAGTGAATAATTTGCCCAAATATTTTCTGTAGTTATGAAGAGAGTCTGCCCGTTGAAGGTGCAGATCTGATGCTCGCTTTGGAGTCCTTGGTCATTGCTACTGGAATTACAAACGGACAGAACAACATTAAATCATTAAGGATTGCCTTACGCTGCTTAGTAAGTAGTATAACTATCATTATTTAAAAAATTAAAACAGTTGCTTTGAGAGCAAGAAAAGCCGGTTGCTTGAAACTGGTTTAGTTTATAACCAACATTCTGTAGTTAGGAATAACAGGGTGTGGTATGAATATTCGTTTCCCTAATTGAAGTCTCGTACATATTCGCGTCAGAGCGAACTGCCTCATTGGTCTAGTGGTTAGCATGTTCGACGACAGACATGAGGTNCTAAAAACCCTCGCTCCTCGGAGTGAGGAGGCCTGTGCCCAGCAGTGGGACGTTAAAGGGCTGCTACTTACTTTACTTTACTTTTTATATATTCGCGTCAATATATTAAATAGCGAAAAAGTATACAATTTATCTCTTTAGACGGGAAAACGTAACAATCAGGCTTCTTTTCATATTTATTATATTACTTTATTGTAAAGTAGTACAAAATATGTTTCTTAACTAGGTGCAATTGAGTACGGTTGAACCTGACCTGTATGCGCAACGAACCGCTGCTGTAGTGGGGGCTCAAGTTGGAGTGGACGGTCAACGTCAAGCAGCCCTACTTGAAGCCCTGGCTGCTCTAGGAGCCCTAGGAGCTCCGGCTTTGCCCCACCTTTTGCCAGCACTGCAACATGCTAGGTTTTTAAAACTATCATTTAAATCCGGTTTTTTTAAAGTAAAACTTTTCGCACTCATATTTTGCGGAATAAACTGGTGAATGCGTTACGAAAAGTGTGATCGGGTAAGGCGAACATAATATTTTTTATTTAAAACCCTACGGCACACATACAAGAAAAAGAAACTACAAATGATGTAATGACAAAATAAACAATTTATATTTTATACATATTTGTGTACATACATATCTTTAACAAAGTTGTTAATATGAGATATTTGTTTCAAAGAAACTAGAGAAATATAAAGGAAATTGATGATGTCATACTTAAAATAATCCATTTCTCTAAATATATACATAATACAACGAATATTAACAGTGTCAAAAAAAGTATTACAAAATTAATATGTAAAAAAATATATATACAAAAAGTGAAGGTAAGCAGTAGCCCATTATCATCCCACAGCTGGACACAGGCCTCCTCGCTCAAACACTACATATATAAAGATATTTAGCACAATATTTTACAGTTGTGAGTTATAAAGAATTAAATATTTTAAACAAACTACATTGTTTCAGGGAAGCCTGCAAAGATCCTTCTTACGACGGAACAACCCTGGTTCTCATATGTACTGTATTGCTCCAAGAAAGAGCTGGAGCTGCTCTAACGCGCAGGATTAACAAATCCTGGGAAATTAAAATAAAGGACGCTATTCAAGGAGCTGATGGATGGACAAGATATCGCGTGGCACGTGCATGCTTGAGGTAAAATTTGAGAATTTATAAATACATAATCTTTGAATATAAAATACCCAAGTTCAAAGAGATTGTTAGACCAGTAGTATTAAATAAACTTATAACTTGCATATTGGTTTATAATGGAAAAACATCAGCAGTAAATAACAAATCCTGCAATATGGAAATCAAAACTAAGCGTAATACCACTTATAAAACTAATACAAAACAAACAAGTCACATACACACTGAAATATCATGGACAAAAATAAGCATCTGAATACCAAGTAAGTAGCAGCCCATTAACCTCCCACGGCTGGGCACAGGTCTCCTCACTCTGAGGAGCGAGGGTTTTTAAAGCATTAACTCACCACGCTGCTCCACTGCGGATTGGCAGACATAGTACACAAGTGCATTCTTTATTCCTTCACTCTCATAGTCCGATGTGACGGGAATCCGACACAAAAGGAGAGAGATCAGGAGCAGGACCGACGGCTTAATGTGCTCTCCGAGGCACGGGGGTGGATCACTCCGCCAGCTTCCCAACTTTGTGAAAATATTGAGAAAATCTTAATAGAAAACTCAATATTGATTTTTTAATTGGCCCGACCTGGGACTCAAACCCAGGACCTCATATCTGTAGTCGAACATGCTAACCACTAGACCAATGAGGCAGTTTTGAATACCAAATGATGAACCACTGATATTCTATGTGTTCGTTGAAAGTAAAAAAAAATTATAATGTTTTATATTTGAATAAATAATTTCTTTAAATTTTATATTAAAAAAAACAAAGCATGTCTCAATATGTTATTATAATTCACCTAATATATATACGGATTGGCGGAAGTCTTTAGTTTTATAAATAAAGTAACACAATACACACACACACACACCATCTAAGGGAATGTATGCCATGTTTGGTATAGTTGTGTGGGAGGGATGATATCCTTACAAAGTTGATTACCTGTTTAGATATGGCCACCACAATCTGGCAGCTGATATACTTAAACGTTTGTCCGAAGAGGCTCCCAGTGAATCCGCACAGCGCTGGCTCACAGCGCTGTATAGAGCTGCGGCTGCTGACGCAAAACTATTAGAGGAAGGTAATACATTACATTGGGGGAGTCCATTTATTATATGAAATCTTTTAGCGATATTTTCACAACCCCTTTCCGCTCTTGCCCTTTTATTTAATATAATCTATATGATTAATATTCGACGTTGAGGTCCCAAGGTACTGGAGTGGAAAACACGTACCTGTGAACGTTGATAGACGCCCCACCAGCTGGACGGAGATGACCTGAAAAGGGTTGCCGTAAGCCGTTGGTTGTAAACCGCACAAGATCTTGTAATATGGAAATCTTTGGAGGAGACTTGTGTCCAGCAGTGGGCATCCATCGGTTAAGATGATCATTAATATTCCCATTTGCGGATAGTTACAGCTCCATTTAATATAAAATTTATATAAAAACTTAAAAATCGGGTATATGATTTAAAGGTCTCTTTTTACGTAATAAGTTCGAAAAGGTAAACTAGATGGCGCTAGTAATTTTAAACGCAGTTTTTAACTTATTCCTTAGGCGTACCGGGTCTCGAGGAAGCAAGCTCCGGTTGGGAATCGTTCAGCGATGGCGGAGTATCAAGTGGGGGTAGTTGTTCAAGTGGCTGTAGTGGATGTGGTGCCTGTACTCCCCTGGCACCTGCCTGGGCATCGACTAGAGCGCAGGCCCTTGCAGCCCTGGCTATTACTGCGGCTGCTGCCAGAGCTTTATGCACACAACCACCACCTGCCATAGCCCTAGCTCATGCACAGGTATAATACACTAAACAAATTTAATTTATTACAGTGAAAACCCTCTTTTGGCCCCATTTGCTCTTTATTCTATAGATATTTAATGTATAGTGAATCGTCAATAATTTTCCTCTCTAAATCTTGCCTTTAGGTGAATACTGCCTTGAACACTTTTAATAGTTATATTATTAATAAGTTATTTTATTAATAATTTTCTGTATGTCTTTGTATTTTATTCGATACTATTTATCTTTGTTTCAAAACATTTATAAAATTATCTTGCCATGATGCAAATAAAATATTATTGGTGATATCTGTATAGAATTTTTCAAGTATTTTGTAAATTTTCACTTTTATCAGCAGTTCTGATGACTACCAATTATTTAACTGTTCACGACAGAGCTGCATGTTATGGTCCTACTACTAAATTAACTTCCGCTGATATTGTGTTTTGCAGTGATGTACCCTATAGAAATTTATTATTTTGTATTCAATTAAAACATTTAATCATCTAAGTTCTTTATTAGATTTAGGTTATGATACAAGAACTGTCTGCCTCATTGGTCTAGTGGTTAGCATGTTCGACTACAGACATGAGGTCCTGGGTTCGAGTCCCGGGTCGGGCCAATTCAAAAATCAATATTGAGTTTTCTATTAAGATTTTCTCAATATTTGCCCGAAGTTGGGAAGTTGGCGGTGTGATCCACCCCCGTGCCTCGGAGAGCACGTTAAGCCGTCGGTCCTGCGCCTGATCTCTCTCCGGTCGTGTCGGATTCCCGTCACATCGGACTATGAGAGTGAAGGAATAGAGAGTGCACTTGTGTACTATGCCTGCCAATCCGCAGTAGAGTAGCGTGGTGGGTCTATGCTCTAAAAACCCTGGCTCCTCGGAGTGAGGAGGCCTGTGCCCAGTAGTGGGACGTTAATGGGCTGCTACTTACCTTTACAAGAACTGTCTCGTTCTAGCTGGCCACAGATCACATATATGTTGGTATAATGCTTAGATACAATGTTGTACAACATCTCCCTTCTTACAATCTCAATAATCAATATTCTAATATAATCTTAATATCGAGATTACGTTTTGGTTATTTGATTTTCAGTATCAGTATTTTTTGCAATATTTTCTTCAAGACGCCTATGAAAAGTCTCATGATTAGATTTGCATTGTAACTTCCACTTCTCAATGTTTTTATGGTTTGTTTTGTATATGTTGTTAAGCGTTCAGATGATTCTAATAAATTATGTTTGTGTCTACTCACCCCCACACACACAAACACCTGCAGTGCATAAGTGCAGATTCTAGACTCAACATTCATTGTTATTATCTATCATGTTCAGGCAGCCCGTGACCCCGCTGCCAAGGCGGGTGCGTGTGCGGCCGCGCTGCGTCGCGCAGCGCGCGCGGTCGCCGTAGTCGCTCAGCGCTACTCCTCCCTAGCACGTACCGCTTTCCACGCAGACTGCTCCACATTGCGACATCTGGACATGTATCCTTTACAAACCGTGTGTTATCTTTTATGAATTTACTTGTACGTGACTTATATAAATGTAAATATCTATGACAAGCAATTGACTAAGCCTGGACCAATTATTTAAAAATGAGATTTGTTTTTGTATCACTAGCTGACCCGGCAAACTTCGTATAGCCTTAGAATCAATAAATAAAAAAGCTTAATGATAAATGCAGCTGAACATTGCAACTTTAATAAATAATGTGGTCAAAACTGATCTGAAATAAAAATAATTCATAGTTAGAAAAACGCTACCTTTACGCCCAGATTCCCGCAAACTGTTGTCAATGTCAAAGTGAAAAACAAATTAAAAAATATAAATTTAGTTTCTGATCGGCGTTTGACATTCATAACCAAAAAAAAAACCTTCATTTTTAAATTGAATATGATCTAAACGACTTTTAAGTTTAATTGATTTCTAAACAATGGAACGAACATCAAATGTTATACAGGGATAGTTTCTAAGAGAGAGCGAAATCGATGTATATATATATATAATCTTTTTGCACACTACTGTATGGTAAGTTTTTGTGATTTAGACGCCATCTTGTAACCCTTCCCTGTAAAATCTTTATGCCGTAATTTTATTATTTGGCGTGAGAGAGGGCATAAGGTGGATTAATCCAATGTTTTCATTTATCATGTTTTAATAGATATATGATTTTAACGCTGGTAGGTTGTTAAAATGATATATGAATTCATGTCTAAAATGCAAGTTCCTTAATAACATACCAGTTCACAACACACGTATTCGCAGTTAGCCCAATTCCTCGACAGAATAACATCAAGTCAGCAGGAAAGACCAGAAGTAGTAACCAAAGAGTTAAAACCGGTCAGTCTAGAAGAGACTATAGCGTTGGTACCATCCATTGCACTAGCGAAGATCTCCACCATATTATTTGATAATCCTACAACAAGTCCCGGGATTACTCACAGGGTATGTAATATAATTATATTTCCTTAACCTAACGAGCCTGACGGGGGATTTCCATGTATGACATTTACTCTAATACCTTGAGTATTACAAGATTTCACTTTCTTCATATTTTTGTGTAGTTATAAATACATTATAAAGAAACCTTTTTAATATAAAGTATATCGTGTCAGCCACATACTATTGGCATGGTGGTCATAGTGTGAAAAGGTAAATTACCACTTACCAGTTTTTACTCGCACAAAGCTGGGACGGGTAGCTAGTATCTTAATAAAGTACTTAATCTTACTAACATTTGTTCGTGGATAACGATTGATACTGCATTGCTCTGAATTATTTTCTAATTAGCGCATTGCCCGTCATCATTTTTTTAGAAGATAAAATGGATGTACGCCACCGCGGACTTTGTCGATCTATAAAAAAGGACTATCTCACTAAAGATCTTTCGCGTTAAGAATGCAAGTGAGTCATCATTTTTCGCCCGCCTCTTAACAATTCAAATCTTTGAAAACTACTAAGCCAAGTTCACAGTGTCCAGTTGAAGACAGCTGTGAACTTGCTATATATACCGTTTACTTATATCTTAAAAATGTAAAACATCAAAACAACATGGACGAAAGTCCATATTGCTATGTTATTCCACATCTTCCAGAGTCCAGTTCAGTATCGTCGTCTTTATCGTTTACAGCATGCTGAAGCGGTGCTAGCCGCAGTCCGGGCATTGTCCGTGGGCACGTGCTGGCCTCGTGACGTATGCAGTGGTGGGGGCAGTGGACCGCTATGCCGTGTGTCTTTAAGTCCCGCCCACCGGCCACCACCCGCGGACCACGCCGCCACTTTACCTCTAGCACACCGACTGGCACTTAAACTCGAGGGGGTTATACTTCCACCACCTCATAGGTAATTTATATTATGTCACTGAAATCCGTTTAGGACTTGGACAGACTGTGTTGAATTTTTTATGTGTCTTTAGGGAGAATGGAATATGGCTTAGATTTATAATTCGATCTGATAAAAATCTATTTTACACATATCCTATCATGAAATACGCGAGCGTCACCGCGGAGAACAGCTAATATGTGTATAGTATTCATTTTTTCGTGTATATATTATTATTCGATTTAATATGATTTCTGAACGTCTTCTAAATTTAATTGATTTCTAAACGTGGCACGGAACATCAAATGTTTGACAGGAATAGTTTCTAAGTGAAAGCGACATCGATGCTTATACTATATATATAAATTTTTTACACATATCTGACCATGAACTACGCGGATATATATATATATATAATATACCTACCTACCTCGTGTTGTTTTCGTTATTTTGATTTATTACGATATATTAATAATATTACATTTATTTCAGTAAACGGAAACCAAAGCGTCAAGTGAAAGGCGTACAAATAACCGTTACAGCAACACCACACCCGCGAACTAATGAAAAGGTACCTTAAAATAAATAGCATTAATGATTCCTTAAACTTGCAGAGAGATGGGGATAGGCTTTTGAAACGGTGTAGTAACACATTATTTACGATTAAATGAAATATATTAACAGTATTACATTTTGTAGAAAGATTAAAAATATTAAATATGTATAATACAAATGGCCACAGCTTACAATCCGTTCACCAAATAAAAGATCTTGGAGCTATAATGGACGACCAATTCAGTTTTATACCACACATGGACAGTTTACTTAAATCTTTTGAATTGCTAAGTTTTATTTTTAGAAATACCAAGCAAATTAAACTATCTTCGAGCAAAATAGCTTTATTAAATAATAACTACATTATAAGAAGCGGCTGGAATAGAATGGTTGTTC
This sequence comes from Elymnias hypermnestra, assembly GCA_015832385.1. NCBI lineage: Eukaryota > Metazoa > Arthropoda > Insecta > Lepidoptera > Nymphalidae > Elymnias > Elymnias hypermnestra. Next base: position 2,504,751 of record JACTOM010000493.1, on the reverse strand, counting down.
TTCCGCCATTTAGGATATAGGGACACAATATTAAAGAGACACACAAGTTATAATGACCTACTAAAATCTTATAAATCCATGTCATTATTTAATCGTAGAGAGTTAATTGGTCTTTGCTTTTTGCATAAAACTATTAATGGGGATATTGACAACCCTTATCTGTTAAGAAGAGTAAAATTTAACGCAAGAACACATACAAAGGAAAAACAAACATTTAGGGCACGACTCTCAAAAACAAACATAGAAGTAAATAATGCTTAAAAAAACAAACCGAAATAAATGCGTAAAAAAATTGGTTAACTATAATGAGATATTTAAAGAAGCAAATATGTACATCTTTGGCGACTCCTCCACATCATTCAAACGAAAAATGAAAACATTTTTGATGAACAGCTAGTTTATTTTTCACCAATGTTACTTTCTTTATTATTATTATCCTTATGTGTTACTTTTTAGATTTATTAGTATTTAAGTGTAATTTTGGGCGCGTAGAGGGAATGAATGAAAGGTGACAAAGAGGAGTTATGAGTCAAGAGTGAATGCGAAAGTTGGAATGGGAAGACCAAGGCGAACGTGTCTGGACCAAATCCAGGACATTTTAAATAAAAGCCAGGTCAAGAGTACTCTAAACCCACTCTAAACTTGTATGAAAGGTTTAATGAGAATGAAAGATATGCAAGGATCGTGGCAAGTGGAAGAACGTGGTCTCTGCCAACCCTTATGGGAATGAGGCGTGATGCAATGTATGTATGCAAACGTAACACATTTGTATTGCAAGACAAGTTAGCATATAAGTGTGAATTACAATGTATAACATTAGTATATATGTGTACAATTTTAATTTATTTTTATTTAAATTGGAGGAATTAGTTCACTCCAACGGTTTTTGTTGTGTATCTGTCAATTAGTTTACTTTGTTCCAGACAGTGGAGCTCACAAACATACCGCCATGTTTGACTGCCGTTCAGACCGTAGTGCCTGTGCGCGATTTCTTCTCGGCTCAACAACTGGTCAGTGTAACGTCACCCGGGCTGTACACGGTGGCAGTGGAGGCCGCCTTTGTAGACGAACACGGGGAGTTATGGCACACGGGACCAAGAACTGCTATTGTCATTAAGGTATATTTTGATGTGCAACTTCATTAGACGCATTAACTTCATTAGGTCGCGAAGATGTGCAGCGTTTTTTATGTATAATTCGTGTGAAGGTTAGGCAGTTTAAATATTTACAAATAGCATGTGGCAATTTAATTTGCCACTCGTCGTTTAATACTTTAATATACTATTTTTCAAAAATATAAAATATTTCATAGATTCCCTTTTTAAAATTTGAAATTCAAAAACCAAATTTAATTAATGATTTCTAATATTGACAAAAGACATGTGGCATTTTTATTTACAATGTCATTTGAAATTACAATAAGTTATTTGTATCAATTTTCGACATTTAATATTAATAAATCTAAAGTTTTAGATTTGTATAAATATAAAGAAGACTTAAAAATAAGTTTGCCAAGTTTTAATTTCACTTCTGACATGTGGACTTAGAGTACGCACGCACTTTTAATGTTAAAACTTCTTTATGAATTTTTGGGAGTTAAAGTTCAAAACTGCTTTAGGTTCTCGTGTGGGTAGTGAGTTTTGTGTAAAACTGGCTCTCGTCTATTGAGTCTAAAATGATACCGAACCAAGTACTCGCACCACTGCGCCAGCGATACTGTCAATTGGTCATGTTGGATTAACCCCCCCCCCCCCCCCCCCCCCCCCCCCCCCCCCCCCCCCCCCCCCCTCCCGCTCTTCTCATCCTATTCATTCTAACCGAGGGGTTGCAAAAGCGCATTACCTTTCTTAAATCTCATTTAAAACATAAAAAAATTTACACTCTTAATAAATACTACCTCAGTCTACCTGCCTGCCTCATTGGTTTGGTGGTTAGCATGTTCAGCCACAGACATGAAGTCCTGGGTCGAGCTAAATAAAAAATGGACATTTAGTTTTCTATTTTCTTAATATTTTCCCGAACTTGGGAAGTTAGCGGTATGATCTACGGCCGTACCTCGGAGAGTACGTTAAGCCGTCGATCCTGGGCATGATCTCTCTCCGGTCGTGTCGGATTCCCGTCACATCGAACTATGACAGTGAAGGAATAGATAATACAAGTAATTTGCCTGCTTACTCGCAATGGAGCTACGCTCTAATAACCCTCGCTCCTATGAGTAAGGAGGCGTGGGCCCAGCAGTGGGACGTTAATGAGCTGCACCTTACCTTACCTTTACCCTTAATAAATATTCAATGAAAAAGATATAATTTCATTAAAATTGATTTGATTTTAACGTGACTACGTGTTATAAAATCGATGGTTGCCGGCTGATGCACGAAAAAGCATGACTCATTGACACGTTCCGGCTGAGCCGAGCGTGCGAACAAGCGATAGAGAGGCGCGATCGGTTTTATGCTATTATTTATTACAACGACATTTTTTCATCAATGTTTTCTTATCACGTTTTGTTTTCCCAAAAAATTACCTACTTTACTGATATTAATTTTTTTTACTTTAGGCACATGAAGATCCCAGTACTAAAGGCAACGCTCAAACGGCTCGTGGACGATTTTAATCATCGTTTTTTTAAGAAAATACCACTATTATTAAAAGTTGTAATAGCTTCATTAGATATAATTTGTTATAATATTTATTGTTTGTTTTTTAAACCTTTTTTGCCGTTTTTACCTATGTACCATTATTTTCATAGCATTATGTCTTACGGTATGCTATTATGGAGTGATTGGACATTGAAACAGTATTTGTATTACAAAAAAGAGCAATTGTCATATATCAATGAAGATCTAGCGTTTTTTTAACAGAAAAATTCAAAGAAACATCATTTCTCACAGTACCATCGCAATATATATTGAATAACACTTATACAGCAAAAAAACAAACCACTATATTTAATACAAGAGACAAAAACAAACTCGCAATGTCTTATTTAAGAGAAGGTTCAGAAGTCATTTGTCGGGTTTAGCATACGCATATTTAATAATATACCCGAATCATTTTTTGGTTTGCCTCAACATAGTTTTAAGTAATATGTTAAAATCGTCCTATTAAAAAGAAATTATAATGTTGAAGATTATTTAAGCGATAAAGCGAAAGCTAAAGACATATAAACCTACAAAAACTATATTTAAAAAAGTGTATTGGGTTCATCGCAGCATTCTGCGGGGTACGGGCCTCAAGGCAGGGCCTGATTGCCCGGGCATCTTTTTTGTCCGTATTTTATACGGGCTGGATCTCGCCGGCGACGCCAACGGGTCCATCCTGGTCAATTCCGAGTGTTGCTGCTACCGCGTCATCTTCGCCGCTATCACCTACGGCTGGTGGTGGTGACAGCAGGAGCTCACGAGGCAGACGACGCCCAGTATTTGCCGTTCTTTGGTACTGGCTGGCAATGCCGTGGAGATGTGTATATGGAGAGTTATCCGCCAGGCGGAACATACTCCTCGCAAGCTGGCGGACGAACACCTCCACGGTTGGCGTCCTGGTATCACGATGGATAACGTCGTTCCTGACGTACCTCGGAGCTCCTACTATCAGACGTAGGCACTTGTTCTGCTGGACCTGCAACCTTTTTCTCTGATATCCTGAGCAGAAGGAGTACCAGGCAGGGGCCGCATACGTCAATCTAGAGCGGACGTAGGCTCCGTAGACCTTCAGTTTGGCTTTTAGTGGGAGACTTGAGGTAAAGAGCGGCCATAGCATATTTAAAAGAGTAACCGCGGAATTTCTTCTCAACGGAATCAAATTTCCGAACCGATGGTAGATTTGTTACCAACAGACAGCCTAATAACGATTGAAAAGTGCTTTTTGAGCCTACTTGAATAAAGAATATTTTATGGCCGTCAATCGTTAATACTATCAGACATCAAAATACATATATTTAATTAGATAAGATATTGTATAAAATAGCTTAGTAAATAACACATTTTTATGAAATATGTATAAGATAAAATAGTTACTGTGGGTTTAGAGGTAAATATATACCATCACGAATATTTTTATAGATATTTTTAAGATATGCAATTCCGTAGCACATTAATTTGATCTATCTCGTAAGGTTTAGGCAGCGTTTGCGATTTAAACACACAAAATTATGTTTGGTACGACATCACATTACAAATTTTAAATATTTAAGGCTGTTCTGTACTATAATATGTATATATTATCGTCGTCGCTTCAACCGATGGACGTCCACTGCTGGATATAGGTCGTAATGACGTCCACAAGGCCTGATCTCGCAACCTTCTTTATGTCGTCAGTCCACCTTGTGGGGGGTTTCCCTACACTGCGCCGCCCGGTGCGGGGTCGCTACTCCAGTACCTTCGGGCCCCAACGTCCATCGGTCCATCGGACTATGTGCTCAGACCATTGCACTTCAGGTTCGCGATTCGTAGGGCTATATCGGTGACTTTGGTTCTGCTAGTGATCTCCTTATATCTGTAGAGCAACTCTGAGCTTTTGTGTGAAACCTATAGTCAGCGACCACGTTTCGGAGCCATAGGTCATCATTTATATATTATACATATAAACAATCCTCTTGAATAGCTGCAAACTGCATTTAAATCCCTTAAAAAGTTTATAAGATCTTAGGTAACAAACAGGGGAAGCGATTTTCATTTTATACTATGTAGAGAATAAATAGACATTTATATATTTATTTATTTAATGATCTTTTTACAAGCTCATTTGTATAATTGTAATAACACACGAGTAAATAAATGCCTTATTTTGTTGCACAATGAATCGCTAACAATTAACAAAGTGATAAGTCTTTAATAACATAGAATATGTTATGATAACGTTATTGAAACGATAATAAGCTATATGACTTTGGTCTATGTCATTTGTATAGTTTCACTCTTTGTGGATTCATTGTTAACGTTTTAATTTATCAGCTTACAGTGAAATAGGTCTTCAGCAAGTTTATTTTACGGTCAACAGAAGTGTAATTTTCTCATAATATTTTATTTAAAAATTAAACTATCAGTAATGTTTAATTTTTGAGAATTTAATCAAATAAACATATGGAGAATTTGTGTAAAGTTGAACGCAGTTTTTATATTCCTTGATATGATTACGAGCATGTTTAATGCCCGCTAATCCTTTTACAAAATAAAAATCATAGCAACAGATTAACAATACCTGTCAGTTTTTTAATGACAAAATGATACAGCATTGGATTATTGCCTTTTTATTTGTATTACACAGAATCGATGGTTTAACAGTTTGCGAAAGCCACTATTGTAAGTGTCGTAACAGTGAAAACGGAAGCCTTTACGTTGACTGCTCTTTTGAACCAGATGTGTTTCAAACTGCCAATATTATCCCCAACGCAACTATATCTTTGGATTTATCCAGAAACAATTTAACCAGTATTCAGAACCTGACGTTGATTCAATCAAACTCGTTAGAAGAACTTCTTTTAAATGACAATTTGTTAAAAGAAATATTTCCCAATTCATTCCAACTTCCATACCTTAAGAAACTGGATCTCAGCAACAATGAGTTAGAGACAGTTCATCCAAATTTCCTATATGGTATACCAAAGTTGGAATATTTATCATTGGTCAACAACAAATTAAAAATGACGTCACAGCTTTCCTTATCTTGTTTAACAAACTTAAAAGAGATCTATTTGGACGGTAATGACCTAGGAAAAGACCTTCAATCTAGATCGCTATTTGATGTAAACGGCTATGGATTATCTGTACAAATACAGACTATATCAATGAGCAGAGTTAATTTAAGTGATGTCCCCGAGGATTTCTTCAAGCCAGTTTTGTGTAGCGAAACCTTTAAAACATTAATACTATCAAATAACAACCTTACTAAGATACCCCAAATGCCTTACTACTTGCGGTATTTGGATTTATCCGATAATCCAATTCGAAATTTATCGAACAATCTCTGGGAATTAATATACGTCGACACATTAAAACTAAACAACTTGGATATTACAGAAGTATCAAAGAATACTTTCACTGCAATAGAGAATCTAGAATTGGAGAGAAATTCCAAATTAACTAACTTTAGTTATTTGGCATTCGGTAGACAGATATTAACGGACACGTATGATTTTCAAACAAAAACCCTGTCGTTGAGGAAATCAAATTTTTCTACACTTGACGAGAACTTGAAAGTGTTGTTCACGAAAATAGAAAAACTTGATTTGCAAGATAATCCGTGGATGTGTGACTGCCACCTTTCTTGGCTAGCTGATTTAACTATAGCTCAAGATTTAATACAAGATTTCAGGTAAACAAATACGTTATTAATTAAAACCAGTAGAACCTCATCCGTTGTGGGAAAATTGAAATTTAGCTCGACCTCTTTCCACCTCTTAAAACCTTTCATAAAATTAAAATCCCACTGCTGAGCACAGGCCTTCTCACTCATAGTAGAGAGAATTTTTAGATGATAGACCAAGCTTCTCCACTGAGGGTTGTCAGGCATAGTGCAGGTGCACTGACTATTACTCTCATACTCCAATGGGACAGTAATTTGACATGACTAGAGAGATATCAGATTCAGGACTCTCGGTTTAACGTGCTCTCCGAGGCATGAGGTTCAGGACCAGGACCTCATGTCTGTAACCGACCGAACACTGATCAATGCGAGATTTTGGAAATACACGTTTAGTGTAATTTATTTAAAACGTTCACATATTTGTTCGTTTCGCCGTTGAAGGTCATACAATCAATGTAACGCTCTAATATTTTTTAGAACTTAATATAATTTCTTGAGCAATAAAAATTTCGGGAGTAAAACCGAGATCCCTCTCTTCTAGATGAGATTCCTCTAATCGCTCATGCCATCTTAACGCCTCGCGTAATTAATAGATTTTATGTTTCACAATTTTAATAGCGTTCTTATCATTAAATAAAAAAATATTCACTTGAGAATGAAACAGCACAAAAAAACTTACAAGAAACGTTTCCCCTCGATGCAATAAGAGTCCTGATCTATTTTGTTACGTTTGTGGGGAGTTTGAGCCGGTAAAACGAAATTATGAAGAATGCTTTTGCATTCAAATTACAAATTTGGATTCAGCCTGGGTCCCACACTTTGTTTATGGTCGATGAAATATTATGTTGACACGATGGGACAAAACCAAAATCAGAGAAAACTTGAAATTTACAATGCCCTTAATTTGGACTTCACCAACTGGTTCGCATAACTGTGACTTCTGTGTGACCGAAATTCCCGGTTTTACTTTGCCGACTAGAAGTAAAATACAGTAAGCCAATGTTTCATCAGCTATTAAGCCAGAGACAACAGTTATATATTTTTTCCTTGCCAAAACATCGAATTTTCCCTATTTTTTGGGGTTTTTTTGCAACTCACTCGAAATTGCCTCACTGGTCTAGTGGTTAGCATGTTCGACTACAGACATGAGGTCCTGGGTTCGAGTCCCGGGTCGGGCCAATTCAAAAATCAATATTAAGTTAAGATTTTTTTCAATATTTGCCCGAAGTTGGGAAGTTGGCGTTGTGATCCACACCCTTGCCTCGGAGAGCACGTAAAGCCGTCGGTCCTGCGCCTGATCTCTCTCCGGTCGTGTCGGATTCCCGTCACATCGGACTATGAGAGTGAAGGAATAGAGAGTGCACTTGTATACTATGCCTGCCAATCCGCAGTGGAGCAGCGTGGTGGGCCTATGGGGACGTTAATGGGCTGCTACTTACTTTTACTTACTACTCGAAGGTTAGATGGCCTAACCTGAATTGAAATTCGTATTCAGCGGGACGAAAAACATGCCCCTAAACAGGTAAAGCCCGGTGTACAGACAATTTTTTTTGTGTGCAGGTGTAATCTAAGATAACGCGATAGAGTGGTTAGCAGTCACAGCCAAGTGTTCCTAAACACATTACCAAATATATTTTTTTAGCTTATATCAAACCTGCGACCTTTGTTAGTGCAATGGAAGTATAAATACTTCTTATGCTGGTGTAAAAATGCGAGTACACCCTTCGCTAGCAGTGATTCTAGGTTCGATTCCCTTCATGGCAAATCTTCTGTTTCCCAGCAACATAAAACCTTAAAAAATTCCACGGCAACAAAATTAAACCTTAGGTAAGCACGCCTTGCTACATCTCAATGAAAAAAGTTAATGAAGCAGATCACATCTCATTTCCATAACAATATCTAATTAGAGAAGTAAAAAATAACCTTCGACGTAGTCTCAGTGAGTCAGTACGCCTTGTATGTTTTCTAAGGTGATGTCACGATACAAGGTCAGTTCAAATCAGATAACCTGGCATTGCGTTTTGTAAATACTTATATATAGATTACAATGCAATAAATGACATTTATTTACCGTTTACATGTAACTGTTTATGCATACTGATACATTCAACTTGTAACAGAGATTGTCAACTCTCTATACACGAGTTAAAACATTTTTTTTTTCCTAATATTTAAACCAAATTCCACAAAAGTCAACGAACGCGAATCTGCCTACGTATTACGAAAACCTTCGACTCAGCTAATCGGTATTTATTATGTTAATAGCTGATGCCTGCAACTTTGTCTGTGTAGAATTAATGTTTATGTATATGTAAGTAGCAGCCCACTTCACTCGTATGAGTGAGGGTTTTTAGAGCATAAACACACCACGCTGCCCTACTGCGGATTGACAGACATAGTACACAAGTGCACTCTCTATTCCTTCACTCTCATAGTCCGATGTGTCGACCATCCGACACCATCAGAGAGAGATCTGGCGCAGAATCCGACGACTTCACGTGCGCTCCGAAAACTCAATATCTCATTTCAATTCGCGAAACTCGAACCCATGCCTTCATAACTAGCCGCACATACTAAAGACTGCAAGCCTTAGAGGGCTGATACTATATCATAAAATAACTTTGAGCGCTATGTCGCCATTTCTGAGCGGTACAGGTGAGTACACGAATAAATATTTTCTTTTATCCTAATATTTTTATTTGTTACCACATATAATGTACGGCTATAAGGTACAACGGTAATATTTAATAACATTATATCAAAAAAAAAGTTGCCGTGCATAACTTTATGATCTAACAGAAATTATCTACATCTCAGGATTTACAGAGCTATTACTACGTAAGCGTTATTCACTTTGGTTCATTTCACTGGTTATTTTTTTCCATAAGCTTGTAGTCTATAGCCACTAGACCAATGAGGCGGTTTTGTATATGTATATTTTGATGCATTGTTCGTATGTGTTCATGTGGTAGCATAATTCCCATATTTTGACGGGATCAGGAACAATACGGGTGATATCGTCGGGAAAGTTTAGTGTACATATATATATATATATATATATATCAAATCTACTGTCTTATGAGTCTAGTGGTCAGTTTGTACGGCCATAAACATGATCTCGATTCGAGTACCAGATCATTCTGTTAAGAATTTCTCAGTATTTCCCCTTAATTGGGAAGTTGGTGGTATACTCCACCCCCGTGCGTCATAGAGCCGTTAAGCCGTTAGTCCTGCGCCTGATCTCTCTCCGCTCGTGTCAAATCGGACTATGAGAGCAACGGAATAGAAAGTGCACTTGTGATTACGCATACATTTATGTACTATGCCTGTCTACCTGCAGTGGAGCAGCGTGTTGGGTCTTTGCTTTAAAAACCCAGCAGTGTGACGTTGATGTGCTCCTACCTACTTTTATATACAAATCAACCTAATAAGTTATATTTTCATAATAATATGTAGCCGATAAGTAGTAGATATTATATATCTATATTATATATCTTTAGTAACACCGCCTATCTTCTCTCTCTTTCCTTTGACTGTCTCGCTAACCGCAAGGATTCTCTGGAAGATAGAGATAAGACCGCCCCATAGCACACTGAATTAAGTTAATTATAAGTATTTGTATTTGTTCTATTTTTGTGATGTTCAATAATGTATACATCCATCTATCTTCTAGCCTTTTTTTGACGTGAGGGAAATGTTCAAAACATACCCGGATTTTCACCCACTAAAACCCCCTCGGTAACATCACGTGCCTGATGGGGTGGTTCCGGCAACTCAGGCAGAACGTACCAGTGCCACCCTTGCACAAAGATCAATCTATGTATCGCTCAATTGGGAGCTGCCAGAGTCCCCCCCCCCTGACAACTCTCGACTTCACGGTTATCGCCGCAGGCCTGATGAACGCCCCTGTGTTCGGGACCAACCCTCTCACAGGGTCTTTCGGCAGTCTCCTTTTTAGGAAGAACCTATCATCTAGCCTATCGAAAACCCAAAGCCAAAAGTCATTTAAATTGAAAACGAAACAGACAGCCATTGAAGACATTAACATATATTAGTTTCATTATTTAATAACTCACACACCCAAATGTGCTTGTTTTTAATATTTTATTACAATTGTAATGTTGTTTCAGATGTGCCGCGCCAGTACGTCTTCAGAATATGAGAATTAATGACTTACGACCGGGAAATTTTCTATGTCCGACAACAGACGTGGGTCGTATAGCGTATGAGATTGGTGCAATTGTTGGTATTCTGTTATATACTCTGTTAGTTACCTTCACAGTTATATGGGTATATGTGTTTTTATATAAACCAGGACGTGTTGTAAATAGACAAGAATACACTCAACTCAATTGACGGTGCTATTCAACAATAATCTATCTATATATATAAAAATAAATGCCACTTTTCGTTGCAATTTTTCCAACTCAAGAACTGGTTCACCTATCCAAACCAAATGTTTAGGCTTTGTTTGGACTATGTTGTTGATGGTTTATGTGAAGTTTGCACAAAATCGGTCGAGCAGCTCTTCATCTATCATTTTTTTGTTAACTGCCACGTAAACGTATCTACGTGGGTGAAACCACGGGGCATTGCTAGTCAGTTATAAAAGATGGTAATTCTCCCTATTGGATTTTTATAATGAAGCTATGAAATCAAAAAAGATGGCTATATAATTACATATTTTATCATATTCATCTTCTAAATTTAATATTCTAAATGCGAAAATAACTATGTCTATCGCGCTTTTACGTAAAAACTACTGAATCAATTCATATGAAATTTGGTATTCAGATTTTAACATCGACAACGTAAAAGCTCAATAAGAACGAGTTTCCCCATACTCCCACGGGTCCGGATATATAAGCGAAAAACCGTCACACACTGCGAGATCTCGAAAAATATTCAACAGATTGATTTGAAATTCAACATATATTAACTCCTCGAGACGTAGCCTCTCACTAAGAACGTGTTCCCCCATATTCCCACCGGTTCCGGATATAAGCGAAACATACTGAGAGATTTTCTTTACCATTCACCCATTGTTTTAACATTCGTCATACATGTCCCTTTCGCGACGTAAACATGCACTAATAACGGGATTTCCGTTATTCCAACGGAACCAAGAAATACGCGAGGAACAGCTGGTTATAAATATAATTATAATAACCTAGCAATGCCCCACGGTTTCCCGCCGTAAGGTCTACTAAATAAGACTATAGATTTATTTTTGTTGACATGAAACTTGTATTTCATTTAGTTTATAATTACTTCCTTTCAGATTATTAGATACACTTACATTCATAATCTAATCAATATACAGATTTTACTTTACCAGGAATATGTCTAACTCATACATTTTAAATTCATAGCACCATTTATATATTTAAATAAGATACCAACAGGTTTCAGTAATAATAAGCAAGATATAAAGAATTAATAAATAACAAAAAGTAACTACTGCAAACCCACTTACTGGTTACCACAGCATGCAAATAATATATACTAAGTAAGAGGAATAAAAACAAGAAAATGAAGAAAGAAACGAAAGTAAACAAAAAAATAAATATATTAATAATATTTACGTTGAATATTAGTAAATTAAAAAATACTCTACAGATAATGAACGAATTTTTTAAATCGGCCAAGTAATTTTCAGCTTGATTATTATATTTTGTTAAAAATAAAATCAAACATTTATAATGCAACACTTTCTTTTATAAAGAAAAGATTCATTTATAATCTCAGAACTTCCCTATACACAACATTTGACACTAGAGTTTGAACTCGAGATACATTAATTTCTTTAGATTGAGATTTTTAATATAATTTATATCTTTTGAATGGAATGTCCGATTTTAATGATTTAAAAAGTATTTTACAGGTATTAAAACAGTCTTTAATAAAATATCAATTCATTGGTTAAGGATTAATAAAGAGGTATGAATGATATGGTTTGATTATTCCTGGTACTTTTATTAAAATTTAATTGCAAATAAGTAGTTATAGTGGCATAACTACATTTGGATATATTGCATCGCGGACTTTTTTGTAGATATTAATAAGTTCAATCATATTGTAGAACATCTTCAATAGTTTTCGCAGTGCAGTCGATAACGGATTGTTTGTTTCACACCTTGGGTTACACTAATGCATTTTTATTGGGGATCCCTGTTTTTGTTTGAGAAAGTAATATAGCCTATGTCGTTCAGTGAAAATATAGCTTTCTAATGGTAAAAGAATTTTCGAAATCGATTCAGTGGTTTTTGTGTGAAAACGTAACAAACTTATGTACAAAAAGACTTTTTCCTCTTTATAATATTAGTTTAGATAACGTCTTTGTCAATACGACTAAATGAACGATAAGAATCACCTATATTAATAACGTAAACAAGTGTGAAATGGACAATCAAATAGGTATCGCTGATAACGACTATCTGACGTTACAGCTGATAACAATCGCACCGCATATCATCATTATGTATTGAACACCAGAAGGATCACGTCTGCGACAAAATGAAAACCGTTTACTTTATTCTCGCTTTTATGTTACATTATGTTAAAGTTGAATGTACTCTAGTTTGTGAAAGTGATTTTTGTGTGTGCCATCACAATAAAAGTGACCAGGACCTTATAGGTGACCTTGTTGACTGTTCCTACGATCCAGCAATATTAAGAAGAAATTTAACATTACCGGATATAGCATATACTTTGAATCTATCAAGAAATAACTTGACCAATGTCCAATATTCACATTTATTAAAATCTAGTTTTTTAACTGAACTAAATCTGAACAATAATGAAATTATTGAAATATCCGCAAACGCTTTGCAGTTGCCAAATCTAAAAAGATTAGATTTAAGTGACAATCAGCTTGAAGTTATAGATGATGGGACATTTAAATTTATAACGAAATTAGAATATCTCAATTTAGCGAACAATAAATTCTCTATTATCGGTAAATTAAACTTTCATAATTTGAGATATTTGACGGAAATCATACTGGACAATAACAATTTGGGACCCAGCCTCGAAGAAAACAATCTATTTGACCGCGATGGCTACGGACTGACTCACAAAATACAATCCTTATCTATAAGCGGTATAAACTTAAGCACAATCCACGATAATTTCTTTGTTGACGCATTTGATTTAAAAAGACTCATTATTTCTAACAACAAACTAACAGAAACTTTTGAATTCCCATTTACATTGGAATATTTGGATCTCTCAGGAAACCCTATAAGTTATCTATCAGAGGAAGATTTTGCAGATTTATTGGCTCTAAAAGAACTAAAATTAAATAATTTATTAATAAAAGAAGTTCCTTCGTACGCATTCGCATCATTACATTCTCTAACCCATTTGGAGTTGGAAAGAAATGAAAATTTAGTTAACTTCAGTACCACAGCGTTTGGTTGCGAAGTGCTTGAAGATGCAGATGATTTTCCACTAGAGAAGCTGTCTCTAAAAGGATCCAGACTTACTACTTTAGACAGGCAATTGGAGGTACCTTTTGGGCAACTGATGCGGTTAGACTTACAAGGGAACTTTTGGCATTGCGACTGCAATTTAAAGTGGATCAAGCAGTTACAAATAAGACCTGAAGATTATGAGCATCTTAGGTATGTAGTAGATTTAATTTCATTTTATATCTGATATATATTATTGTTAACTTATGGTATGTCTAGTTTGTAATTCATTATTAATTAATTCATAAAGCCCGCCAACTTTAGCTCTCAGCGCAGGGTAGTGGGGGCTAGCGTGTGTAATCGCCGAATAAAATTGATTCATAATGATTGGTAATTATTAAAGAATTTGTCACTCTTTATTATAACTATACTAAACTGCCTCATTGGTCTAGTGGTTAGCATGTTCGACTACAGACGTGAGGTCCTGGGTCGGGCCTTTTCAAAATCGATATTGAGGTTTCTATTAGGATTTTCTCAATATTTGCCCGAAGTTGGGAAGTTGACGGTATGATCCACCCCCGTGCCTCGGAGAGCACGTTAAACCGTCAATCTTGCGCCTGATCTCTCTCCGGTCATGTCGGATTCCCGTCACATCGGACTATGAGACTGCAATTGTGTACTAATGCCTGCCAATCCGCAGTGGAGCAGTTTGGTGGGTCTATGCTCTATAGGTGAGGAGACCTGTGCCCAGCTGAGGGACGTTAATGGCCTGCTACTTACTATAACTAGAACATTTAAATGATTATTGATAGATTTCACGAAAAAAGTAGACAGTATCGACTAAATCGTACTAATTAGATATTATTTCATAAAACATAAATTTCATTTGGTAAACAGATGGACGACCTCTTTTGGGCCTTCTCTCTATTTTAAAATAGTCATTTACCCAAATTTACACAAGTAAAAACTTTATTAAGGCGAAAAGAAATACAACTATTCCTTGATCAGCATTCTGAAAGTAATATCGTTTATAATATATGTACACAATTTATAATATAAAAGTAAAAAAATTTAAAGGATCAAAAAATATCTAAAAACTTAAACAATTTTTCAAATGGCTGTTTCTTTTAAAACAATAATACGACCATTTTTTAAAAAGTGACATCCATTTGTAAAATCGTTAAAAATTTCGATATTTTTTCCGGTAGTGTATATAATTATTGTCGAAAATGGCCAGCACAATAAAGTACACAACGCGCATAAACAATTTTTGCTTCAAAAAACTTTCTTTATTTATTACACAAAGTGAAAAAAGGCGGACTTAATGCTAAAAAAGCTTTGTATAAGCAGCTAACCTGTCTGGTTAACGAAGTTAGTAGATATTTAGTAAAATTAAGAGTATGTAAACAGAGAATGTTAAAAAGAAAAAAAGAGAACAACATACGAGTACATACTATAAGAAACTATAACTTAAAAACAGACATTCTAATACGTAAATCATAACTATTAATAACGGACCCGGCAAACTTCGTACCACCTAAGAATCGATAAAAAAAAAAGAGTTCGTGTGAACTACAAAGTAGAGTGACTGTCAGAAGTGTGACTTCTTTGGCAAACTAATTTTTAAGTCGTGTTTATACTTAACAAATTTAACACTTTAGATTTCCGAGACTTAGAGGGAGGAGATCAGGCGGATATGTTAATTTCATGAATTTAATTCTCATTAAAATAGAAAAAATGTTGAAAATGCCACGTGTTTTTTGTCAATATTACAAATTATTAATTAAATGTTGTTCTTCTATTTAAAATTTAGAAAAGGAAATTTATTTTATTTTATATTTTACAAAAATTGTATGTTAAGTTATTAAATGACGAATGGCAAATTAAAATGCCACATGTTATTTGTAAATATTAAAACTACCTAACCTTCAAATGAATTAGCATAGAAAACGCTGCATTTCTTCATCACGCACATCATCCGTAAAAATTTTACCCTCATGCGCCTAAAGAAGTTTCACTTCATAAAAAGTTTCTAAGGGAAAGCTAAATTGTTGTTTTTACTATATTCCAAACATTCTTATCATATTTACTCGCCTTATAAAACTTCCCTGGACTCCCACAAGTAATTCAAAACCAAAATTAGTTAATTCATTCCAGCTGTTTTAGCGAAAACGAACAATTGAATTTATTTTTTGAAGTGAAACTTCTTTAGGCGCTTGAAATTAATTTTTTACGGATGAAATGTTTAATTTGCCACTGTTAATTTCAGATTGCAATAAATTATTTTTATTAATTTTGGACCCTTAAGATTTTAATGAAAATTAAATTCCTAATATCTCTTCCTTTTTCCCTCCAAGTCTCGGAAATACAAAGTTTTAGATTTGTGTAAACATAAACAAGACTTAAAAATTAGTTTGCCAAAGAAGTTTCACTTCTGATATGTGTACTTGTACGCACGCACTTTTGTTTTGTATACAGATAACGAAATTATTGTTCATTAGCCTGCTACGAAAGTTTTATGTTGCCAGTATATTAACATGGCTCTTTTTATTTTCAGATGTTTCACACCGAAACCTTTACACAATAGCAAAATATTCGAGCTGAAGGATAAATACTTCGTATGTACAGCGAAAAACCGCCACATTGTCATAACAATATGTGTTATATCTTTCTGTGTAATGTTAAGTTGTATTGCCATATGGATGTTTGTTTTCATGCCCAAATTTCAGTCCAGATGTAATTTTGTCACTGATATGTATTCAAGTGCAGGATATTCCGTGTTGACAGTCCAAGCTACCATGAGAGATCCAATATGAGATAAAAAAATATAAATAATTTTTGTTGAAGCATTGTGTCATAAAATTAGGATTTCGTACTTGACTCTTTATACGTAGGTTCCACCTAAATAGTCACTTTTATCAATATTTAGTGCTATATAAGGTCAGTAGTAAATAAAAGTCGACATGTAAATAAAATTCACTTTATATATTTATAAAATACAAAAGTGTACAAACTGTTTACATACATCATAATTGTGCTTCAAAAACTTTTCACAAGCAATATTTTGTGCTTTTTAAATACGTCATTGAACATGAAAACGGAAGTATTATTGTTTAAAAAATAAAATCTTCTGTGGGTACAATAAAAATCGCATATACTAAATGATGAGATAGAAGAAAGAAGAATAGGAGACGATACATGAATATTTATTATGTAAAAAAAAACCAGAAGAGAGACCTAAAGAGAACTCTCTTTATGTCTTTACAAAGAAACATAAAGAGAACTCTTTTTAGGTCTTTACAAAGCAACCTAAAGTGAGACTTTTTTTAGGGCTAACTCTTTACAAAGAAGTCTAAAAAGACACTATTTAGGATGAGCTCTTTACAAAGAGAACTAAAGAACATCTCTCTTTATGACTAACTTTCTACATAGAAACCTTGAGGAGAATCTCTCTTTAGAACTAACTCTTTACAAAGAGGCCTTAGAAGAAACTCTCTTTAGGACTAATTATTTACAAAGAGAATTGAAAAGAAACTTTTGGTCTTTTTTAGTTATAAGCGTGTAACTTTAACTTATTGTACAAAAACACGTTCTGTTACAATCCTTATAAAAGGAACGTTTAGTTTGTTACCTGCTTATTATTTTTTGGCGAAATTACATTATTGTTCGTTATAACTATCCCTAATCAATTTAAAATATCTTTATCAAAACATTTACATTATCTTATCGACTAAAGCAGGCACAAGCGTTTTACAAAGGCTGCGAATTGAGCAACTTGATACGTCTTCAGTCTGGAGAACAGAACGGATGAGAAATTGGACAAGCGGTAACTTGTATAATTTGAAGTGAAACTTCTTTAGGCGCATGAGGGTAAATTTTTTACGGATGAAACGTGTGATTAGCGTGACCTTGAAGTGCAGCGTTTTTTTATGCTAATTCGTTTGAAGGTTAGGTAGTTTTAATACTTACAAATAAGATGTGGCACTTTAATTTGCCACTCATCATTTAATCAATTAATATACTATTTTTCAGAAAATACAAAATAAAAATATTTCATATATTCTCTTGACTAAATTTTAAATTCAAATTCAAAAACAAAATTCAATTAATAATTTCTAATTTTGATAAAAAAAATCACGTGGTATTTTTATTTACAATTTTGAGATTACAATAAATTTTCGACACTTAATATTTTAATGACAATGAAATTTATTATATTTTCCGGAAATCTAGTTTGCCAAAGAAGTTTCGCTTCTGACATGTGTACTTTGTACGCACGCACTTTTAATGCACGTTTAGTGCTTTGCTTGTTCGGGTACAGACTTTGAGGTCTCAGATTGGGCTAATTTACAAGTGATATTGGAATTTCTATCTAGAAATTGTCATTCATTTTATGTCGGGAAATGTCCAAAGTGCTACACTTCCTTGCCTCTGAGCACTATTAATGAACCTGGTCATTCTGCAGTCATTCTGGGTTTACCATCCCATTGGACTTTAACAGTAAAAAAAAATGAGAGCACGTGTGTTTGAACATGCATTGCAACAATATAATATCTCCTGCACAAATGGCTAACTTATGAATGAGATTGGCCGTTTGATTAGATGAGAATTAGATGAAAATATGTGAAATGTTTCTCTCGCTTGTGTAGTAAGGAAACCTTCGCCGGAGGGCGTAGTTGTGGCCTCCTTTTGTATAACTGTTATTGAGCTGAGGCACATGAGAGGCAGAACGCTGTGTGGACGCTCCTTTACTACAGCGCAGGAGGTTGGGAGGTAGGATGCGTAGATTTGCGCTTCTCCTTTCTCCTTCTTAAATTTCCCAGAGGAATCTTCTGGAGTGCCAGAGTAGAATGCGTCTATCGATCCTCTGGTGCTCCACAAAAGGATATGGTGGGTATCGCTGGGTTTTAGTGGGTTTTCTGTCTTACCAGCGAGTACCACACTCCCGATAACATTATATCGGGGTGGGTAAAGGTATTTGCCAGCGTCAAAAAAGGGCATAGGAAATTGTCCTTTTTATTTTATCTAGGTCCGAATAATTCGCTAGCTTTCATCTTGAAACTCCTATCTTTTTATTCCCTATCAAAAATGATATAGAGAATTCAATTAAGCATTTTAGTTTTCGTGTAAATCAGATGGTCATTTACAGTCACCAAAATTAGAAACTGTGATATATTTATAGAATAATATTTAATTTAATTGAATCTAAATCTAAAGTGCTATTAAATGGGCATTCCATTTTCACTTTCCTTTGAAAATGCAGTGGACAATTAGCAATGAACAACGCGAGCGCCGTCGTTGTCTTCTAAATATATCTTTCTCTCACGCGAGACAACTAATCAGACATTGAGTAAGAGTCTAAGCCTTTCTCCTATGCGGCACATGACTCATAGGAGAAAGACTTAAACCCTCTAATTATAGAAAATACCAACTCGCCAATTAATCATCCGTTCTATTGTTAAAAATATGAAATAAGTTATTCTCCTTTTGGCGTTGTAAAAAATATGACAATTCAAATTTTTATTTCTCATATGGAAAGAAAACACATAGTACCGCTCGCAAAATATTGTTTTAACAAAACTTTAAGATATCCCACTAAGCTCAATCGGTTTAGTAACAAAATAGATGTATAATGTCGAAATATGATGTTAAAATTATTTTTGTTTTAAAGTTTTGCTGTCATTATGAACAATTTTGGATTTGCACGTTACCACGTGGTTTGTTTTCGATATGTATTTTTTTTAATTTGTCCAAATAATCCATTTTAATTTACAAAAACATTGTCTCAACGCCAAAGTAGTATAACTTCTTGTGTGTACAATAAATTTTTATAAAAGCTTTTTTTTGACACGATACTGTCACGAAAGCTTAAGATTGAAGCAATCTTTGGTTAATTTAACTTAGAATACAGTAAAAGCTTTATATAAGCACAACCTTTATTGCGATTTGCGAGACCGAACACTCGCTTTAATTCACAATTTTTATATTTAAAACACAGTTCAAATATTAACTATCAAAATCTTGAAATGATGTCTATAAAAAAGAATATAAAAAGTTTGATGAGAAAAATCTATAAAAAATAACATAACTACCTAAATAAACAATTTATACATACGTATTACATGTAAAAATTATAAATTACAATAAAAAGAGATCTATGCATATAAATAGCAGGATCGTCTGAAATTTTAATTGTAATGAAAATTGTGAATCCTTTAGAAATAACACAAATGAAAACATGATTAAAGCAAATAGTTTTGTCGAGCCTTCAACATGTTATTTTTGTGATAGAATATGATATTCATACGACATTATATGATATTAGCACAACATTGTATAATATTAGCATAAAATTTAATCATATTCACGTGAGAAACTGGAAATGTATTATTGTATTAATATTAATTACCGATAACGCAAGTAGAAACATGATTAAAGAAAATATTTAAAATATATATCTTTATAAATTTTACCGCTCTAACCGTATTACAAGTATTAATTTTGTGATATTCGTATCACATTTTATGATATTCCTATAACATTTCATGATATTCACATGACATTTAAGGTATTTGCATGTCATTTTTTATTAACGTTATGACGTTTTATGGTAGTATCAGGATATATTAAGATATTTGTGTTAAGTATTTAAGCCACTGGTGTATTCATGTAATAATAGCAAATGCAAATTACTTTATATTTTTTAAGCAAAAGCTTATCTTGTAAAACATTTTACATTAATTTTAATAAATATCCATCCCTAACTATGATATGGCCTTAAATCTACTCTACAAATATATTTTTTACCGAATTAATATAATAAACTGTATATAAAAGACAAAATTTAAAGCGTTTTGTTCAGACTGGTTTTCATTCAATATACATACTTATTATTTTACCATAAGTCCCCTTTCTCGTTATATCGCGGGTGAAGTATGATTTTATGAATCAATAGTATAGTAAATAAAGCGATATGTTAATCACTATATCTTATAAAATTAGTTTTCCATCAATTAAAAGAGTTTTTCAATAAATTAACCTGTAAATAAGGTCCTTTATCATTGAAATTTTAACAATAAGGTATGCAATCTTAAGATATACAGTGTTAATTCTATATAGCGACACTGTAGGTACTACGCAATTTTAGGGGTAATTAAAAACCGTATTAAATAGAGAAAAGGAAAGCTATTCTAGCAAACTATATCTTTTCTCCGTAATAATAATACCATTTCGTCAATACTTAAACATGTAATTTTTCGATATGTGCAGTACTGTATTTTGATAAAGATTAAATTATGCTATCGTTATTTAGAGTGAGAAGAAACAGCAATAAATTCGACTTGTTATTGAGTTCACTATATAGGCTTCTTAACGTATATTATCTGAGATTGGACTATTATAATGTGAAGACAATATGGTTTATTTAACAAAACGATCACTCATATTTGTGCATTTCAAAGTCTTACATCTAATAATTAAACCTAGAATAATTTCAAAACAATATGACACAAATTTACAAGTTCATGTTAAATGCATTCAAGTCTTTCAATACAAGAAAATGGCGTAACATAATATAAATACGAGATTCAATTTCAACATCAATTGCACATTTATTTTAGATGCCCTAAAATTTAGCTAATAATGAGTATTTTGTATAATACTATAAAACTAATTTGTGCTTTTTTCAATACAGAGATCATTAACAGAATGGAGTAATACTTTATGTATAATTAATGTGTTACAGGAATTTTAAAATCATATATCCTTCCGCTTGAATTGAGATTTGTTTCATTAATTATTATTATATATATAAAAATATTACTTTCAAAAGACAGTTTTTTTTTTATTTACATCTTTAAAAGGGAATTCAATTGTTTTAGTCTGCACAGTCATATCAGTTATTTTTTTTTATTGATTTATCATAACCCTAATTAATAACCCTTTAATACGGAAATGACAAAAAGATAAATTCAATTTAAAAAAAATTACAAACTTTCATTCTTCAAGGAGAATCTAAAGTAAGGTTTTCAGATCATCAATTTTATTTAAGTTTTTTATTAATGTATTTGACAATCCAGGATTCTAGCCCATTAGAGAATTGTTATCTAATTATTCATGGGTTCACACCTTAGAAATTTGTTTGTTTTTCTTTAAATATTACCAGGTTACAATATCGCTTCCACAAAATGATTTTTTTTTTTTTGTTATGTTATGAAAATGAAAACAGGATAGAGGAAGTTTTCTACTTATTAACCCAATACATTCTAGATACATAGGTATTGTACAAAGTACATGTTCTGTACAGTTCATTTTACATTTGGAAGGCTTGAAGAACACAAGCTATTCAAAGCGTAATAACTTTTTTTTAATTTCACAATTGTAACTATAAGGGGTAGTTCGTAAAATAGGCGTAAAATAAACCGAAGTAATAATCAATATTTATTCACTTGAAATAACATTTAAAAATATCAAAATTTATATTATTAATATTGCCAAATACCATATTCAGGATGTAGACTAAATTTTTTATTGAGAGAGGGATTTTATCGTAAAATTTGGACATATTGTAGAAACCACCCCTTTTATCTAATAAAGACCTTGCCAAAACATGTAATAAAACTTTGATTTAAACTAAAAAAACTCTAAATGTCATACCAGTCTATGTCCGTCCCGGACTGAGTACTCCTCTTGTCAAACTGATGTCTCCGAATTGAGCCGGAGAATGAATCTGTTGCTCTTCGGATCGACGACTTCTTCGGATAAGCTGAACTTGGGTAGCTGCTTTATAGAGCATATGAGGGAGACATCACCTAGAACAAAGTAATACATAGTTAAATATGTCACTCACGAGAAACATTTCATAGACATTACTATGGTACATTCATCTTACAATTTAAATAAGTATCTTATAATCATTTTGCAATTTATTTTTAGGAGTTAAATTTATTTTGGTCAAAAACGATTGAAAGAATAGAATTCAACAGAATTAGAATAGATATAGATATAAATAAAGAATGAGACAGTCTCATTTGTCGCTCGCTCGTTCTGGTGCTGCCACACTGCTGTTTCAAATGTTAGGAATTGTTACATGTTTTGAGTGCACTGATAGAAATGTTTATAAACATCTACAACATTTGAAAACTTGGCATAGGTTCGCAGTTTGGACTGAACAGGCACCTGCACTCTCCGAATACCCTGCTGTCGCCTGCATACTTGTTTACAAACAAATGATTTTATTTGTTACGAACTGTTAAGTAACAATTTTGTTTAGAAACGATTACTAATATAACCTAACATGAAAACGTTTTTTAACATTATGATCAAATGTTTGTTAGAAAATGTTTGCTAATGTCTATAAACATCTTTAAACAGCAGTGTGGCAGTACCATTCAACAACTTACGTTTGTCAGTCCCAGTTGACGTATATAGCTCAATATATGAAAATCACTATGAATAGCAACGAGCATGCTTCGGCTGTAATTTATAAGTGTAATGTACGCTTTATTTCTCGTTTCAAGTACCAGCAAGAAGTTTACTCATGGACAAGACTCACATCTTAAGAATTAACAAGCACGATAGTAAATTCAAGACTGATAAAACATATAGGTATAATAGACTAATACACGTTTTAAAACGGTGCGGGTCGCAAGTAATGTATAAATCTTACTACCTTGCCGCAACTGGAACTCCACACCCTCAGCCAAGGGTCGGGCTAGGAGATCATCGGAGATAAGAGACCATCTTTGGACCGGTCTAGTTTCCTGTTCCGCCGCCAGCACTGGGCCTTCCACGAGGAATGGCTCCAAAAAAGCACGTGGCGACGCGTCTTGCGACAAACATCGAGCCAGATGAGCCAACACCTGTAATTTTGGAAGTTTATACATCGTTTATAGACGGCAACTACATATAAAGAGTCAAGTATGAAATCTTAATTCTGTAAATACAGTATTACAAAGAAAAATTATTCATTACGATAGTAGTTTTTGAACTACTAGTGAGTTTTTAAGCATCGTATATGATTTTAAAAACAGTGACCTTGGTTGATAAATGGCCTATTTATATAATATCTTCATATAATATCAGGCTATGCTCTATGCTGTCAGGGTCTACACTTTAAAAACCCTCGCTCCTCGAAGTGAGGAGGCCTGTGCCCAGCAGTGGGACGTTAAAGGGCTGCTACTTACTTACTTACTACTTACTAATATCAGGCGTTTGTCATTTTTTTTCTTTTACTTTTAGTTTCATTGTATATATGGTTAGATTTATTTCGATTTTAAAGTAACGTATCGTACAACGCATATGAACGCAATAAAGAATTTTATCTATATATCAATAATACTTCAGTACGTGTGTGTGTGACAGAAGTTGTTGTAAACGGCTGGACTGATTGTATTGAAATTACAGATATGTCTATGAGTAAATTTAAATCTTTCATTAAAAATAAGCTAATAGAGAAATCATTTTATAATTTGAAGGAATATTTAGAAGACAAAAAACCGGAGTGAATGATTTGCTCTATATTTATCTTGATATAGAATAATGAAAAATAAATATTGTAATGATGATGACATAAATAAAACATACACCCGACTGAGTACGTTGTAGGCTCTTCTCAGATCAGGGCCTGAAGAAACCCTCGTAACTTAGATTGTAAGTCGTTCTTTAGTGTAATCATCAGTCATTCATTGAAAAAAATTATATTTGACGATTCATAAATGCTGTAATAGGCCTACCTGAATAAAAATATTTTGACTTTGACATTGAAACTTTCAGTTTTCAGGTGGATTCAAAAATCGTTTTGATCACGGATCGACCTTACGTTAAAGAATGGTTACAAATTAAATGACAATTGGTCGCCTCCGACAACACGTAACAGTTTATATATTTTTCAATTGTTGTAATTTTTACATGACTTATTATATAACTTTTTATAACTGCATCGCACGTACAAGGGTGACAAGGCGTATGGGCACCTTGTCACCCTTGAACGTGCGATAACGTAGTTCAGAGGAAAGAGGATCAATGATTATATATAATTACAAATAACATGTGACATTTTAATTAGCCTCTCGTCATTTAATGATTAAATATAATATTTTTCATAAATCATAAAATATAAATATTTGATAAAATCTCGTTATCTAAATTTTCAATTCAAAAACAAAATTCTATCAATAATTTCTAATATTGACAAAAAAACACGTGGTATTTTTCTTTACAATTCGTCATTTGCGAATACAAGAAATTATTTGAATTATTTTCGTTATTTTTAATATTTTAATGACAATTAAATTCCTAACATATCTTCCATTTTCATTTTTATCGACATCTTCGAGTTATTCGACATATTACGAACATATTATTATTATTTTACGGTATGACTGTTACCCAATTGTCTCGGTAAGTGTTATAATAATAAAATATTATTAACAACGTGTTTTATTACAGAAAGCATTTACTTTATACATTTCCTAGGATTTGTATACAATTCCTTGATTTCATACATTTCCGATAACATATATATTAATAACTAAATACTTACAGAGTCTGCGGAATGCCGCGGTTGCTGTCTCGTAGCTCGTAGATATTTTTGCAGGGCGCGTGCCAGAGATGGGAAAACAGCCTGAGCTGCTTCCCTAGGGCCCAAAGCACCTCCTACAAGAAAAAATTACCGTTTATATGTTTTTTTTTCAAGGTTTGTAAACCCTAATATAATATAATTTCTTGGGAAACCTGTTCAGCAAGGATCTCAAGGGAACTAAGACATTATACTTATAAATGAGGTATACAATGACCAATTAGACGACTCAATAAATGCTTTGTAATAATAAAAATGGATAAAGCACTATTAAAAAGTTATTAACCGTTTAAGAAATGAGGTAGATGTCGAACTACGAATTATAAAATAAACAAACAATACATAAAAAATTAAAAATTGTAAATTAATGGTAAAATTATATAAACCTTTGTGTTGTATAAAATATAAGATTGTATTATTTAACTATTAGAATACATAAAAATCATCACATTGGATAGTCTTTCATGAACATTTAATTCTCAAGAGCCATTTTAGCGTCACTCGACCCGCGGGTCAATCGATGCAAAAAACGTCCCTGCGGGCAGAGCAAGCGACTGTAAAAAAGGGTAAGTAGCAGCCCATTAACGCCCCACGGCTGGTTACAGGTCTCCTTGCTCATATGAGAGAGGGTTTTTAGAGCATAGTATTCCAAAAGCAACTGTATTCAACTCGATATATGTCGTACAGATTACTGATTTTGGGACTTGTTAATTGGAAAAAAAACCAAACAAAATGTTTTGCAATGGGATAGAAGCGTGTATTTCTGAAAAAAAAATACAGTCAGAACTCACCGTTGGCGGCGGAGAGTCTAACGCGACGTACGTGGGCGAAAGCGTCCTCAGCGGCGGTGTGCAACCGCGCTCGCCGTTTGCGTACGCGCCTCTCGCGCTCGGCCTCCTCGTAGTACCGCTCGTTGTGCGCGGAGCCCGAATCGCGGCGCCGACCCGTGCTGCCCGTGCAAGAACCACTTGTTGATCTGTCCATTACCCCCGCTTGTTAATACTAAACCACAAAACCCACTACACTACATACCACTACTTATCAAGAACACAACCACAAAAACCAAAAAAATAAGCCAAACTTACTTAATCGAATCTATATCTATAGCTATCGCTACTTTGGAAGAGAATAGTGTCACAATTAAAAAAAAAGTGCGTGTGTACAAAATACGCACGTCAGAAGTGAAACTTCTTTGGTAAACTAATTTTTAAGTCTGGTTTATATTTATACAAATCTAAAAATGTAGATTTCTTACAAACGTAATGACTTTAATTGTCAATAAAATATTAAAAGTGTCGAAAATTAATACAAATAATTTATTGAAATCTCAAATGCCGAATCGTAAATAAAAATGGCACGAGTTTTTGTCAATATTATATTTTATGATACATTATGAAAAATAGTATATTAGATTAAATAACGAGTTGCAAATTAAAATGCCACATGTTATTTGTAAAAAAAACGCTGCACATCTTCGTGCCACCTAAAAATTTACCTTCATGAGGGTAACTTCGTCTAAAGAAGTTTCACTTCAAAAACATATTACAGAATAGCTGTTTGACAATTAACCAACCACTGATAAAATGTAAATTTTATGGTGCCACATATCAAATTAAATCAAATCAAAAATATCTTTATTCAACATAATTTTTCCGATTTGAAAACAACCTATTACCATCCCATTCTATATACAATTTCCAACAAAAACTAATTTGTTGTGAAAATGGGCATGCAACTAAGAAAGGTATGCAATTGGAAAATTACATTCACATTTTGCTATTATCAATATACGAGTACCACCACCAATAATATATGAAACTATAAGAAAAATTGGAAGAGTTGAAGAAAACACAGTATTTTAAAATCTATAACACTAGAAAGTCATATAAACACACATATTTATTTATATCAATATTATTTCATTATAAAACAATGTATTTTAAAGAATGAATTGCATATTATTATGAATAAAAATATTTTATGTATCTTAAACTGTATCCCAAAAATTTTAACAATATTCATGGTCACAGTCTGATATTATTTATATTTAGCCATATTAAAATAAATAATATAAACAAATACTATCTATCACTTTATATGAAATAAAAATAAACTGATTTTGTATTTTAAAGTGTTTCAATATAACTTTAAATAAATTTTACCTGGTCTGTCCTGATGGTGTGTTTGTGTTTGAATCCACTTCATAGAATTTTATGCTAGCCTGTCCTTTCCTTTGAGATTTTGATATAGGAATCTTTTCCAAATAAGGATTGTATATAGGAAATTCTGTATAATATCTCTGCAACGCCCAGACAGCAGCTCTTTGTATACTCAATTGGCCTATAGTGTATGATCTACTCTCACCATCAGGGCTTCTTACAATTTTAATATAATACACAGGTTCTAGATGTCTAATCTCCATTAAGGCTACTGTTACATAATGTGTAAAAAGAAGAGTGTCAGCAAAACTAGATACATAGGAAACCAAGGATGTATAGTCCATAGCCTCCTCACCTACGGCTAAAGCTTTTGTCGCTTCAGTTATTTGGACAAAATAAAATAGCCAATATGAAAACGAACAAACAGCTAAAATTACAAGCATCATTGCTCTAAAAACAAAAATTCTAGGTAAAACAGCATTTCTAGGTCGTAAAAAGACAGCCCAAATACCGATAGCAAGTAATACTAATTTAAATGCTAATGAAAGCAAAATTCCTTTACACTCTGCAGAACATGATAACAACTGAATTCTTTGACTGGGTTGTAAAGCTATATTTTCTGATAAACCAGGAAAAAACCCTAACTTAGGTAATACTACCATTGCCAAAGGGCTGACAAAAGATACAAATGTCAATCCTAATGCTACAGTGGTGCCAAAGTATCTCGAACAAACAAATCCTAACCCGCTATCTGACTCTATAGGCCAATTGCTAACATCTTCCATAGATTGGGAGCCTTCTGATGTATTTCCTGTGACAGCAGTCGTATTTTCACCCCAGTTTTCATCTTGCGGTAAAATTTGAACCTCAATAACTTCTTGGCCATCTCTTCCAATCTCCGGATTAATGTTTACACTAGTTTGGAATGGTGCCATATTGTCACCACAATCTTTCCGTTGAGACTTAGTACTCCTGAAATAAATCAATCAAACGGAACTCAAATTGATGCTACTTAACAAAAAAACGTCTTATTATAATTCATAATAAAGTCATTACATAGAAAATCTTTAAATCCTATAATAAATAGTACTGTAAAGTTTTTCACTAATTAAATTTATTTCAAAAAATAATATTTCAACAAAAAAATTAAAAATTTGAACAAGGTATAGAGAGGGAGAGTGTGAACTAATATTATTTAAATAGGAATTAAATGGTAAATAAAGACTTTTAAGGGGAGAAATATTTACCTAAAATATAAAAAGTAATTCTGTATAAAATAAATGAAAATTATCTTTGGCCCTTATTTACCTGCTTACTAATAAACTTGGAGGAAAACATCTAAGTTGATAATTAATACTTAATCAAAAGAAATGGATATTATAAAAATTATAAAATAATTTAATTAACTAATGGAAAACATATAAAAACAACTCTATAGCCTTCTTAAAATAATATAGATGCAAATTTATTATTCATTGTGATATTCAAGGTGATTATAACAACCAACCGTGACAACTACAATTTGTAAAAATATAACAGTTTCTTTTGCTCACCAGTAAACCATTTTGTAATTAACAGTGGTGATAACATTAATTTGTTAATTTTAAGTGGCTTAACACTTAAATGTCTGATAATAAAGTAATATTCTTGTGGTTATTCACTTACACAAGTCTCTCTTAAATTTTTCTTATAGATTGTGAATAAAATGTGGTAAGATATAGTGTTAACATTCTTTAAAATAAATAAACATTTTTAAGCTTATTCAAAAGGATGAAGTAGAAGTATAATACAATTTAAACAACTCATTTCATTGAGAAAATATTATTTAAATATTTTTAATTGAACAGTGTGACAACTCAAATATATTTCTATGTAAGTATGTACCAAATATATATATTTAATATCACTGAACCCAGTGTTTGTGGTCGCACATCTTCAAAACAGTTTAACTGATTTTATTGTTTTTCGTATATTTAGTAGGTATGAGTTATTTAGTAGCTTTTGTGCTCTTATAACACAGAAAATCTATTCCTATCACTATGGAAGTCATATATAGTTATAGTAAATTATGAATGAGTAGGTAAAGTTCCTTAGCACAGGCTTCTCAACTCATAGGAGGGAGGGTTTTTAGAACCATCATATGTGGATTGACTGGCTACAACTGCTCAAATTGCTTCAGATATATGCAGGTATCCTCGCGATTTTTTCCTTTAACGGAAAAATAATGAGTTTAAAAGAATTGATGGGGACTATGACGGTTTTGAAGGCGTGACTCTTAACAAGAATCCACGAGTCTCTACAATGGGCCATCACGGCTGTAGTAAATTATTAAGAATTAAATTTATATTTCGTTAACAAAACTTAAAAATCATCCCCAACTAAACGTACCTTGTACTTCGGTGAGTATGCTGTCTATGACGGGAACTTCGCCGAGAGCGGCTACTTATTTCTGACCGAACTGACTCGGTTTCCATATTTGGACTATTATACATTCATAACCGACACAGGTGCGATATCCATGAGCACTTTATTCTATACCAATTGCTGTAATCCACCATGTAATCACATCACGAAATTGGAGCAATTAAAATATTTCCATTTCATTCTCTATAAAGTTATAACATTTGTACTAGAACCAAGGAATGGGTTTCAGTATCACGTTGTTTTAGGACCGGACTATATAAATCATTACATTATTGATAATAAGAGAATATTTTAGAAGGAGCGTCGTTTACAGATGTCGTCTAGACGATTTCATATTCAATTATATCCGGCTAAACATATTGGAAAACCATTAGAATTCAAAACGTGTTTTCTTTCTCACACTTGCAGCTTAAGCTATGTTCTCTTTCCCTCGAATTCTTAATTCGGTACAGTAGTACTAGCTAACAGTTCCGAAATTATATAATTTAACTTTTTAATAATATTTATCCAAATTTTCTTTAAATAAATATTATTCTAGTTTTTTTATGTATTTAATTGTGATTGTGTCTGTTTTGATATATTGATAACAGTAATTATATTAACTAATGTTTTTTGACGAACACAGGCCAATGGCGGTAAATTCGAAAATATATAGAGCAATAAGATTACAAGAAATGATAATGATAAGATAAGAACACTGTATCAAGTGAACTACTCAATGGATGGATCAATTTAGACATGAAGTTATTGTTTATTCTTTAAAACCATGGAGACCTTACAAAATAATGCGACACAAAGCGAACGCAGAGAAAATAGAGTGGAAGATCTTCACTTGGACCGCGTTGTGGCTTCGTTACCAGAAATTGGGCCCACGCCCCCCGACGGTGGATATGGGTGGATTATAGTGATTTCAGCAATAATATACCATATTACGGTTCCAACAGTGCTAATATTATACGGCTTAGTAATCTTGAAATCGATACGCGAAGATGACCACGAGGAAGGAGAAAAATTAAAAATATGGGACGTGGACATAGCATTAGTGCCAGTTATAATGGTGGTGATACGGCTCCTTCTAGAATCTTGGTGCAGGGCTGTGGTCAAGATATTCAACATGCCAAGATTTACAGCACTAGCTGGACTTTGTCTAACAGTGGCTGGGGTCTTATTATCAAGTTATTCAACAAACGTATATACAAATGACCATATAGTGAGCATATTTGCTGGAATTTTCACTGGTTTGTATCTTTTCACGGTTTTATTATGCAAAATAATTGAAATGGCTTATTGTGTACCATTTATGAAGGTCACAAATTGATATGTCGTGAAGTTACGACATTTATGCTGCAGAGTTACAAAATACAATATTTTCTGACGATGTTTTTATTTGAATAATAACCAGCAATACTTCTTATATTGACGTCATCTTTTAAACACTTGTCTATATCGTCAAAGCGCAAACAATAAAAAGTTCTTTGTCCTCCTAATCGTTGGAAGATTTGTTTGCCGTCCATTGTTTACAATTTTTACATAGTTATGCTTTCGTATTATATTGTACTCTTAAATATATGGAATAAACGTGTTGTGTATACTTATCGACACCCGTATATCATTATGATGTTTAAACCCACAAATATATTTCAAATTTTATACTTGTAACACTATGGTTCACCGACTCTATTTTATTTATTAAAATAGATAAATAAATATTTTAAGGTAAAATTTAATATGACAAAGAATGTTAAATAATAAAATATCACTTTATATTTGAACAGCTTTATCGTACGTTATGTTTGCAAATATTAAAGTAACTATTTATTTTTGTCACTTATAGGTGCCGGTAGTGCTCTGACTGGCCAACAAACTGATTTGATCATAACACATTACTTCAGAGAAAAACTCACGATTGCCCAAAGACTTGTAAGAATGGCGCCTTCTTTGGGCAATGTTTTGGCGTGTCTTATTGTGGGCTATCTATGCACTGTCTACACAAGTGATATAATAGTGATGATCTATGCCGCTATACTTATGCAGAATTGTTTATTCTTAGCTACTTATACACGTCCCGTTTATATTGAGAAAGTAATACGATCAACGTATAACATGATCAGAGCGGTAGAAGATGACGATGAAGTAATATTCTCCAACCAAAATACACAACAAAGAGAAATATCTCCAGAAGTTCCAAGTGATAACACGCTGTCCAGAGCTGTTGCTGAAAATGCTGTCTCATTACAAGATGAAGACAATGATGTCGTAGTCTTTAAATCAAAACGCGGTGCGAAAGAAATCCTTGATCCAGAGGTTCAAAATAGGGAAAATAACACACAAGCAAGATTTTCAACAGATTTCAGTATAATGTTTGATAGACCAGAGTCAAATCGATTCTCTTCAGACTTTGGTGCTCTAGATATAACGAGTTACAGTCGTATAAGTGGATATCAAGAATTGGAAAATATCGACAGAAACGGACAAGTACCTCAGCCTTTGTACAGAGAAACCACTGTAAATGCACCATCAAATAGCTTGGTGTTCACAGCAGATGTGACACCAGGTACAGCTAGAAGAACTGCCTCAATGAAGAAAAACTTTATAACCGTCATGAATATGCTGCTCGATTTGAATTTCTATATGTACACGTTGTTGCATTTGTGTACGACCTTTTCAACATTGGTACTTGGTCTATTGTTTCCACCAATGTTATGGGAGCTAAATCCATCGATGAACATTTGGTCGGTACGTATAATGATCATAGTTATAACCTACAATTGTAACATTATCTATCTGTCAATTAATGATGTGTCTAATTTTAGTTAAGTCTGTATTAATCGTATAACATAAAGGTCGTAGTACATGTTTTGTAACCGACAACTTTATGACATGTTTACGAGTAGTAGGGTGTGTGTTCACACTTAAAGTGTAGATTCGGGCCTCGAGGTGTTCCCCTTTATTCTCCCTCCTCCAAATTAGGCGAGGATTATTATAGGAATATTTGTTTCGCTTTAATGTTTACAAATAATACATACATACATAACATCACGCCCCATTCCCATAGGGGTAGGCAGAGACAACATCCTTCCACTTGCCACGATCCTTGCATATCTCCTTCGCTTCTTTCATTCTCATTAAACCTTTCATACAAGTTCGTCGGTTTAGAGTACTCTTGACCTGGCCGTTATTTAAAATGTCCTGGATTTGGTCCAGGAACGTTCGCCTTGGTCTTCCCCTTCCAACTTTCGCATTCACTCTTGACTCATAAATCCTTTTTGTCAGTCTCCTTTCATTCATTCTCTCTACATGCCCAAACCATCTAAGCATACCTTTCTCAATTTTAGTCACTACGTCTTCTTTTATACCACAACGTTCTCTTATCACACTATTTCTCACTCTGTCACTCAGTTTTAATCCACTCATGCTTCTCAACGCTCTCATCTCTACCGCATTTATTTTACTTTTGTGATTCTTCTGCCATACCCAACTTTCACTACCATACATAAGTGTTGGCACCAACACTCCAGCATGCACTGCCAGTCTAGCCCTTTGAGACACCATCTGGCTATTCATAAAAGCATGCAGAGCACCATTTACCATATTCCCTGCATTCACTCTCCTTTCGATATCACTTTCACATGTTCCATCTTTTGTAAATTTAGATCCCAAGTATACAAATTCTTTCACCTCTTCCACTTGTTCCCCATCTATCAAAATATTGCCATTCATCATAGATTCATCTCGTTCAAAAAGCATAACTTTCGTTTTGTTTACATTCACTTTCATTCCTTTCCCTTTCAAAGCTTCATTCATAATATTTAGCATCTCCTGAAGCTCGTTAGCGGATGACGCAAGTATTACTTGATCATCAGCGTAGAGTAAACATTTGATGAGTAATTCATTCATTCTTAACCCATACATACTTTCTTTTAAATCTGTCAAACATTTATCCATGAATAGGTTGAACAGCCATGGTGACGCAACACATCCCTGTCGAACACCTCTTTCGACAGGAAACCACTTTTTTTTTTATACAAATAATTGTAGATAAAAAGAATCTTACACGACGTGGTTTAAGGTACATTTTTAAATGACTTTATTTTAAAATGTGCCTGTGTAAAAGCAAATTTTTATTTCTTATTAATTATTTATTCCTTCTTTATCAGATTTTCCTTAGTTAGTAACAGTTTTACAGCCATTCAATTTTCCGTACGAAGTCGTAATTCAAACAAATCACTTTCTTCTAATTTTCAATACAGAACGTAACTCCAGCCTTGCTTGCCAGTACCAACGCGCCAACCACTGAACTAAGCATAAATCCTCTTTGACGCTCTGCATATCCTCTGCCCACTTGTCCGTCAATATAATATAATAGCTATCGCACTCCGGTGCTTAAGCTGGATCCAAGGGTGCGTAACACCGGTTATTGTGATTTTGCTGGCTTGATCTTTAAATTAGAGAGTTATTTAATATTTATAAATATTTGTATGCGGTTTTAATCTTGATATCTCTACTCAATACGCGCCTCCGCCTCATATCTCAGTTGCGTGTGTCCGGCACTCGCTTGAATTACGTGATGTAGCATGTGCCTGATTTATTCCTGCTCACGCCCTATACTCTATAGTATAGTTTACTAAAGGAGAACACTAGAATTTAAAATTTGAAGGAGTAAAATAGATAATATTGAAGCTTTATTACATTTTCATGTTTTGCCAAATTTTGACTTCATGTATATCTACCCAACACCAGCACTAGTTGGCGCGCGCATTTAAAAACTAGTACCCTGAGTTGATGTTAAAGTTATATCGAGTCTGACCCGCCAAAATTGCCATATAATAACTTTTATCGCTGTAAAAAATAGGGGTTGATTATTGAAAGGTGAACATTTAGAGTTGTATATATTTTTGTATACTGTACCACAAAAATTACAAAACAAATTTTAAGGGTGAACAACCCTTATCACTTAGGGGTATGAAAAATAGATAGTAGCCGATCCTCAGACCTACTGAATACGCATATAAAATGTTACAAATGAGTAAAGCCTTTTCGGAGGATTACGGTAACTTGCATAGTGACAGGGAAATGTCATATATTAGATATAAAATAGCCAGTCCAAATTACATTGCCTCTAATTATGTCTCTGATTTAAAATTTACATATTATATGTTCTTTCTTATTCAGGTAGCGTCCGTAACGGCTATAGCATATACAGCAGCACTGTGTTTCATAGTATTGTGTATCGCTCTACCAAAGAATATCAATGAAAAGGCGCGGTTGTGTGCGACATTTTGCGTCTGTGGCGCTCTGGGCTTTTACGGTAAGAATTAATTACATCACTAGTATAGGTACAACCAACCGTTTTTAACTGCTGATCAAAATCATCTAAAATTTGAAAATTAGTTATATGTAAAATCACGCGAACAAATGAATATGAAATCTTTCAAGATTATATTTTAATAGTCGCTCCCAGTGGTGTCATCCGTGTGGTTCGCGGTCTCTTATAAATATAGGGAAATTTAAAGCGAAATGTTCATCTAAATCAATCTTTTTTTCTACATTTCAGGGATTACCCTATCGGAAAACAAAAGTTTTCTGATAGTATGGTGCATGTGTGCCAGTTTTTCAACAGCAGCTTCCAGCGTATTGCAGCAACCTATATATAACGCTCTAAACGAGTTCGACACAACCGCCACTATGACGACCGCTAACGTTATAGTAGCAACGACCATTATGGTCTGGGCTGTTGTTTATAATTATGAGTACAAAACTTGTTTCTTTATCGCTAGTCTTTTGCAGACTGCGACGGCATGCGTATTCTTTGCAGCGTCTTTTAGACGGCGAAGATAATACGGAATATAATAATACGCAAGAGTGTATTAAGGTCAAAAAATTAGGGTTAAATATAACAAAATAACGTTAGGCTAACATTATATGAAAGTATCAAAATAACGTCGAAGGTATATAAAAATACATAAGAGTTACTCAAATCACGTTCAAGTAAGTTATTTAACTAACGTGAATTGTATCTAAATAGCGCGTAAGGTAACTAAATAACCTATAAGATAACTAATGTAAGTGGTGTTTAAATAACTCGATAGGTCAGCTAAATAATGTGAAAGTTATGTAAATCACATGAAAGTTACTTAAATAACGCAAATGATATCTGAATAACGTATAAGATAACTAAATAAAAGGTGTGTAAATAACGCTAAATAAAGTAAAAGTTATTGATATAACGCGAATGGCATCTAGATAACGCGTAAATAATGTGAGAGGTCTCTAAATAACGAGAAAGGTGTTCCAAATAATTTGATAATTATGTAAATAGCACAAGTTATTTATATAACGCGATTGGTATCAAGATAACTAAATATCGTGAGAAAAGTCTAGATAAAGTAAGACGTGTCCAAATAACGCGAAAGGTGCACCAAATAATTGAAAAATATGTAAATAACATAAGTTATTTAAATAACGTCAATGTCATCTACATAATGTGTTTGATAAGTAAAAATTATTAGAGATGTCTAGATAACGTACGAGGTGTCTAAATAACGCTAAAGGCAACTATTACTTAGTTGCCTTTAGCGTTATTTAGCTTTTGCGTTATTTAGCGCCCGTTTAGCGTAGTTTGACTACTAGCTCGACCGTGTAGGTAGTATATCCATATGAAAAGTTACCAAGGAGATCAAATTAGAGCTGGAGATGTTAAAAAATTAAATTAAAGGTTTAAAGGGTAAAAGTTTTTCTTAGAATAAAAATGTATTTTAACTAAGTAATTTATAAATAGGTTTTAAGTTTATAAGTAAATAGCGAAAAATGATGTCAAAACTAAATCAAATATCAAAACTTTTTTTTCTTGGTGATAGAAATATTTTATTCCATTTTGAATTCTCTAAAATAACTATTTACTACTACTATACTTTTTAAAATTCAGTTTACGGTTTTATATGATATGAAACCATAAACGAAATATTGTTATCTATGATTACTCGTCATATATATTGCTTACTGTCCCCACGTAAAATTAAAGTAGTATTTAGGTTAAGCATTATAACAAGATGTTAGGAGACCGTTTCCGAAAACGAAGACAGACGATAGTACTAATGACACCTTTGACAATGGGACGGAAAAAATCGATCCTAATTAAAAAACAAATTATATTTCTAAAACCATCGTTTCATTTAGCTGTACAACACGATGGAGCATAAATAATTTTTAATCAGGATCGTTTTTTTTTCCGACCCATTATCACAGGTGTTAGTAATCCTATCGTCTGCCTTCGTTATCGGAAGCGGACTCTTAACACCATTATAATATATAAAAGCTCGGTAAATATCTACTCATTAAGCAAGTGGTTGAAAAAAAAGATCACATAATTTTTAATATCTCAAAAGAAATTAGCTATATGTATTTTATTTTATAAATATTTGATAAATATATTAGGGTTATATTATATGCAATTAATAAATGTGCTTCAAAACCGATGACAAAAAATATGAATAAGGCATGTATCAATTATTTGATTCTTTTCGTAAATCATCCTTTTAATAGAAAATGCAACGTTTTTAGACTAAACAGCCTATTCTTCTATTTCACAAAGAAATGTCACCGTAATATTAATTTTATGTTGTAGTTATGGGGATTTTTTTACATTCAGCATACTACTTCGATTTATTCAAAACAAACATTGACATGACATGAAAAAAATTCGTCATTCTCATTGTATTAATATATGGATAATGGATATGGATAATGGATATGGATAATGGATATGGATAATGGATATGGATAATGGATATGGATAATGGAGTCTCTATTATGGGTAGATGTCACCCCTGTGGCAGAAGACTCCGCTTTTCATTAACAAGAAATAAACATAATAAAATTTACAAGAGTGTACATTGTACGTGAATAAGTTGTCTATAAATGTGTGAATGTGGGTATGGGTATTTGTGATCCTGCATGTCTGTATTTATGAGGAACATGGAGGTTAACTTTCATTAAACTCTCTTAAATAATTAAAAATATCTTGAAAATTGGCTTGTTTTTTATTCGAAATTCTTCTTTCCGTTAAAGAAAATTAAGAAGTAAGGGTATGTTGTTCACGTTAAATAGTTAACGTCAAAATTAAAAGTGCATGTGTACAAAGTACACATATCAGAAGTGAAACTTCTTTGGCAAATGCATTTTTAAGTCTTGTTTATCAACTTTAAAAGTTGAGATTTTCGAAATCATATTAAGTGTCTAAAATTAATAGAAAAAAATTATTGAAATCTTAAATGACGAATTGTAAATAAAAATACCAATTTTAATCAAATTTCGTTTAGAATTTTAATTTTAATTTAAAAAAAGAGAACAAATAAAATATTTTTATAATATATCTAAAAAAATAGTATATTAAATGACGAGTAGAAAATGAAAATGCCACATGTTATTTGTAAATATTGAAAATACCTAACCTTCAAACAAATTAACATAAAAACGCTGCACATCTTCGTGATGCTAATCACGCATTTCATTCGTATAAATTTAACCATCATGCGCCTAAAGAAGTTTCACTTCGATAATATATAGTTGTGACAAGAAGCCCAGAGTGGGCCCATCCATACCCAATCTCCTTTCTTCAGTGCATTTTAAAAATAAACGTAAAGGTAAATATTAGGGCCACTATTAAAGTCCCACGGCTGGGCAAAGGCTTTTTCAATTATAGCAGAGATTATGTATTGACCTTTATTCATATTTATAAATAGAATTTATTTTTATAAATAATAATTTCTGAAATTCATTGTGTTACAATTTGTAGAAAGACGAAAATAATAATCTACAAATTGGCAAAATGCCAAGAACTAAAACTTAATATCATTCTAAATGTACATTTATACGCAATTATTTTGTATACAACAAATTATATAATAATAATAATCATAAATATGTAAATTAAAGAAAAAATTATAAAATTAATTGAATTTGACAAAATAAGAGAGTACTAGATTTAAATTGATTTATCGATAGTTACACAAAAAATATATAAATGACCTGAAATTCCTATTTCTAATTCACGAGGCTGTATAGTATAAACTTTTGGATTTCTCGTTAAATTGTTAAAAAAAACTATTATCATAGATTATATCTTTATACTTTTAAATCATTAGCGTTGATCAAAAAATGAGTTTGTAAGAGTAGCCTCTTTTTTGCACTAAGCCAGTATAGGTTCCCACTTTAAATACGACTTACATGTAATTGTAGACAAAAAAGAATCTTACAATGCTTGATTTTAGGAACATTTTTAAATAAACATTACTATACAATTTGTCTTTTAATGTTGTTATAATTTTGACGTTTTCGTTATTTTAGAATGGTCTTCAAATCAGAGAATTAAGGTTTTGTATTACAATTAGGTTTAAATTTTTTTATCAATACTAAATACGCACTTCTGCCTCATATCTCCATTACTGCAGCATTATAGCAGGACATAAAAATTGAATTAGTACAAAATATTGTTTTGAGACACTTTTATCAAAACTCTTAAATTTTGTATAGGACTAATGTGAGATTTCGTGTATGTCCTACTCAACACTATAAACCAATATAAAAGCAACTAAGAAACATCGGTATTTTGTCTTTTTTTAAGTCTTTTTTGTACATTTTAATTATATTCTTAACTGGAATGTTCCACTTTTGAATAACTTGTACATCATCGTTTAGAAAGGATTTATGTTTTGCTATAATTGACTTATAACAATAATTTTAAATAATAAATGTTTTTATTTCAATACCATAATGAAAATCACCCTCATAATCTTCTTGAAATAATAAATACCTTCTCTTTGTATCTAATTACATTTAATACATTTTTGTATTTCCTAATAGGAATGTTTGAGAATAACATCACAAAAGAACATTGTTGACTATAAACAATTTTTAATTGTGGCAAATATTTATTTCATGACTAACTCAGTTTTTAACACTGACTCAGTTTTTAATTTTTTCTCCATATGTCCCGTTATAACACAAGATCAAAAAAGATTTTACTATTAACAATGCAAATTTGTATATAGTAAAAAATTGAGATAATGCCAATGATAGTATATACAATTTTGTCTATATGGTGACTGTCCATTTTATTGTACTTGTACAAGTATTGTGTAAGTATTGTATTGTGTAAGTACATAAGTGGATATAACTTAATAATACATATACAAGTTTGGGAAAGAAACGATAGATTTTATAATAAACATTTTAAACGTTTTCTTTTTTCGTATTGCCACTTTGAAACATACCAAATATTTGGATATATAATATTAAATATGGTGATATTAGATACTTCATGTTTTTTCTGTCATGAATCATTTAAAGTTTTTTTAGGCTATTATGGTTAAATTGATGTCAATATCATTCTTTCACATATTTTCAGTCCATAGTCATGTTAAAATTTAGATTGTTTAACAACTTTTTTTATTTCATAATATAATTTAACTTAGTAAATCCATCATTTCACTATCACTCAACTTTTTAACATTATTATTATTATTACTGGTTTGACCCTGTGTAGGTAAAAGAGATTCAAAAGCCGACCAATCTTGTTTCATATTCGTTTGATTGTTTTGTTTGTGTGCCCATTTATTATTGAAATTTCCAGCTTGATTTGTAATATTTCCACTCGAAGTTGCGTAAATTCCACTTGGATTTGTGAAATTTCCACTTGAGTTTGTGAAATTTGCACTTGAGTTTGTGAAATTTCCACTTGAATTAGTGAAATTTCCACTTGGACTCGTGGGATTGGTCCATCCAGTATTTGGTGGTAGAGCAAGTTGGTTATCAAAGGGTAAAGAGTTAGGCGAATGTCCAAGGTTCAGATTATAGTTAGGCATTGTTTGGTTTAATTTGGATGTAGATTGAGGTGTATTGGATATTGGATTGGACTGATATGTTTTAGTTGTGAGTTGACTGAGATTTGATTGAAGTAGAGAACTTGTTAGGTCTAGAGGTTTTGGTTGGGGAGGGGACGCGATGGACGGAGTGGAGATTGCTCTCGGTGGAGGTTGCCGAGATAACTTTCGAGCGGTTTCTTGTTGTTGTGCTATCCTGAAATATAAATATATTTCATTAAAATTAGAAAAAACTCATCAGATGTATCAGGGCGACAGCCAAATTCTCCCACCAATAAAAATGTAGAAAACTCGGGAAATACAATTTTCGAAATTTCTCTTGCCAGGAATCGAACTCGAAATTTCATTAGCGTTCTAGCACTATTATACCAGCTGGACTTTATCCACTTAAGTTTAAATGCATTTTACAAAACTTATAATGGATGACACTTAATTTTAATATAAGTATTCAAATAGTTATATAGCTGACCCGGCAAACGTCGTACCGCCTCAGAATCAATAAACAAAAAAGCTACATACTTGCAGAATTTTTCAACTTAAGTAAAAAATGTGGTCAAAACTTAACCGGAGCAGATTCCCGCCAAAGTCCATAAAATATTATAGTTGCGATCACAAAATTGTTGGTTGTCAATGTCAAAAACAAAAGTATCCTTTTAAATTTCATTTGGTTTCTGAAGGATGAGATGAACATTAAACGTTTGACATTCAAAAAAAAAGTTCACCTTTAAATTGCATTGGATTTTTGAACGACTACTAAATTTCGTTGATTTCTAAACGATGGCACGAACTTTAACTGTTTGACAGGTGGGAATATTTGTTGTTTTTACTACATTCCAAGCATTTTTTTTCATATATACTCACATTTTAAACCTAGTCTGGACTTCCACAAATAATTCGAAACCGAATTTAGCCAAATCAGTTCAGCCGTCCTTAAGTTTTAACGAGAATAATGGACAGAAATTTATTTTTAAATATATCGATTAAATCTTTAAAGAAATTTGTTGGGAACCACTGTAAACAATTTCAAAGTTTATTTCTTTGTAATGACTAGTTCAGGATAGGTGGCAAAGCAATAGAACTTTTTTAATAATAGTTTTTGTAAATACTTACCGTTGTTTATCCTCTATGCTCAGGGAACCACCTCCTGTAATAGGCATAGATTCTTCAACTTTCTCTGGTTTGTTATTGAATGAGAAAGAGTCAATTCCCAGGCCTGAAAACATTTTATCTATATCGTTCTGCGGCGCTGGAGCCGAAACTAGGTTCTCTGGTAAAGTAAGAGCATGTTCCATAACCCTGAAACATATACACGAATTATTGTCATAATACACACAGTTTGTGATCTAGGTCGATGCCCGGCCCTAAAAAAACTTATAGTTACATATTCCTGTCTTTTACGCAGAAACATCACTTGATTAAATAATTGAAACAATTTGATAAACAAGTCATTGTTAGCTTACCGGGAGGAAATGTGAAACCTAACCTAGGAAGAACAAGACATTCTCCCCCATACATGTGTTGAAAACCGAACTTTTCATACCAAAGTAGGTAAA
This sequence comes from Elymnias hypermnestra, assembly GCA_015832385.1. NCBI lineage: Eukaryota > Metazoa > Arthropoda > Insecta > Lepidoptera > Nymphalidae > Elymnias > Elymnias hypermnestra. Next base: position 2,462,442 of record JACTOM010000493.1, on the reverse strand, counting down.
AATATAATATATTTTGCTAGTTAAAGCTATATTAATATTTACATAAAGTGTCAGCCGCTCCAAATTAAAAAAAATGCATTTTAACTTGAGTGGATGGATAGAAAAATGTTTTATTAAAGATTAAAAATTTCAACAAGATAAATAAAAGAAAAATAATTCTTTAAATATTCTTTTTTTATCCCTCGAAACAATTAAAATATTACAGTTTTCAGCATGATATTATTATACATGTATGATTATAATACATATGTAAACTTAGACACTTAATTTTTTTTTAATATAAATGTTTCATGAGCGGAATTACAAGAAAAATGTGATATAGTGATAATTACACTGCTTCACATTACTCTGTACAATATTGGCGCCATTTAATAAAATAGAATAAAACATGAATAGTGGCGAAAAGATGAGTTTATCATTAACAATGTTGCCATATCAACATTTAATAAAGTGTTTTTCAATTTTTATTTTATTTTCAAAATTAATTTAACTTAGTGTAGTAGATCACAACCTCTTTGGATGACAGATTAGCAGTGACAGAGCTGCTGATGGTCCTAATTGTCCATTTCAAGACCAAGTGCAAAGTGAGATTTTGTGGAGCTCTCATTATGAATTACTTTTTATTGCTGAGAAGTAAGTGCTTGACTGTCACACCTAGTTGTAATGATACACTCTAATATGTAACAAGCTAACATAGTACAAATCCTATAAATTGTTAACAATTCCCTAAATTTGTATGTTTAATTATATTTTTAAACAAAATTATTATAGTACTCTGGCCATTTATAATAAGGTCAATAAAAGAGAAAAATATTTTACATACTTTGACTCATTTTGTATAGAGTTAAGTTGCTCCAGTTTGGTACGATGTTCAGATTCAACTTTTGATATCATTTGCTTCACGAGAGATATAAGGGCATTGAACTGGTTCAAAGTTAACCCATTTTCAACACAAAGCGGAATGAGAAATGGGAGTACCTTTGTTGCCATGACTTCCTTGGTAATGCCGAGTTTTTTGTGACCAAGTGTTAACTTGTAAATTCCTGAAAATATCATTTTTGTTGTTTGTAAAATATATAGATTACATAAATCTAAATCATATCATATATATATGATATGATAAAACGCAGCGTCGGCAGACCCCCCCTCCCCCCAGGTGGACTGATGATATCAGGCGGGTCGCTGGCAGCCGCTGGATACAAGCGGCACAAGATCGGGACCATTGGAATTCATTAAGAGAGACCTTTGTCCGGCAGTGGACGTCCATCGGTTGAGACGACAACGACGATGTGAAATAAAAATATTTTTCATAAGGAAACCACTTGTTTAATGTCTCTATCAAAAGGTTTTATAAATTCAACGCACACTATCATTATAACAAAATTCTAACTATCTATCCGCTTTGTAAATATAAATATTAAAAAAATAGTTTTCAATTATCTTCTAAACCTGACTGACTGACCTGAATTATCTTCTATGACGAAACTGAAAATCTTATAAAAGTACTAAATTAACATATTTGAAGAAAAATATACTATATACGGTTACATACCACGATAATGTTTTTGTGAATTTGTCGATATTTCGGCCCAATTGCATGGGCCGTGGTCACGACGAGACTGCAGTGGCTTGGAGTTGCTGTCAGGGGCAGAATTTTGATACTCTAAATCGCTTGCCTTTTTAACATATATCAACTACTGGATTCCACGTTGCCGCCAACTTAAATCCCTCGTCGCGATTGAAATTTTTGTGTTTCTTAATTTCAATAGCTTCGCGGACTATTCTTGGTATGTAGTGACGGTCCGTGGATAGAACTTGCGGGCAATGAAGTTCAATCCAGTGTTTGGTACCCGGCTGATCGTGGTATGTAACCGTATATAGTATATATTTCTTCAAATATGTCGATAATAAACCACGAAAGTTCCAGTTTAAAATATTTAATTACTAAATTAACAAACTGACTTTAGGTAAATTGCGTCTTTCTTCTTCAATTCTATAATATAGATATCATATATATATATTTATATTTATATATATGCATATACATATACATACATTACACACACGTGCACATTACATACAACACAAAGAGAGGTCTCTCATTCAAACTGCTCAGAATAGATACGATTAATTTAATAATATAATATATTTATTTTAATAAAACTTATTTTAGGTTATATACATTTTTAATCACAAATTTTGGAGATTGGCGCTGTAAGCCGAAATACAGTTTTAACTAGCTTGGCTACATAGGATCACATAATTTGGGACACAAAAAAAAGAAAAAAAAAGGTCTAAATGAATATTGAATCATAATAATAATATAATAAGTATCAATTTATATTCTATAATATACATATATTAGATATATATACAACTTTGTTTACTTACAAAAGAACCAGTTTTATTTAGTAGATATAATTTATAGTGATAATTAGAACATACCTAAAATTCCCATAAGTACAGCAGGCTCTCTTGAAGGTATCTGTGGCAAAAATGGTATTATCTCATCCAACACTAACCATTTGTCTAAATGCTCCAATAACTTTCCCAAACATAGAAGGCAATTTACCCGGACTGATATATAATTTGTACTCAAACATAACTTCTTTATTCGTGGCAACAAAGCATTTTTCATAGCAGGATAATCAATTAATGAAGCAAACGTGGGCAAAACAGATAGACAAAGTTCCTGAATCTGTTGTGCATCAGACTCAAGTGCACGGTAAAGCATTGGCAAAATATCGCTTTTTACTTCATCTCCAGGTGTCAACTTTAGAAGGAGCTCCATTTTTTGCATAAATATAAGCAATATTTGGATAGGATCTTGGATTAGCATAACTGGTTTTAAAACTGGTAGTATGTATTTCACATATTCCTCTTTTGAGGAGTTCTCGGCTATAAGAAGAACATTTGGCAGGACAAATGGTACCATTGGCGGATTAACAAATTCCTTAGTGAGACATGGTAAAATTCTGTAAATGCTAATTCTGTGAGGCATTTTCTGAATTACTTGTGGCAAGCCCTTGTAAAACTGTGATTTCTGCAAATTGTCCCATTGAAACAATGAATCTAAATAGTTCAAGGTTTTTACGCCAACATCTTCAAAATATGGTATCTAAAATTAGAAATCAAATTTACATAATATATTCATATCAGATATAGCTATCAAGTTCTTGTTAGCTAATAGTGTTAAAATGAATTGGTTGAATTATTACATTTTGATTCTATTTATTAATTTAGACTTTTGAAGAAAAGCAATAATAATCATAACAAAATATTATAGTACAGATATTTCACTGCTGGCTTCAAGCAACTTAAAATTTTTAAGTGAGATATACAAATAATTTCAATTGTACCAAGAAAATCAGTACTCCATAGAATTTTAGATGAATTGATGACATTTATACAAAAATTTCAAAATCATGACATTTTATAGCTTAATAACCAACCTTCAAAAACTGATGTGGATCTGGTCGAAGTTCAGGTGTGGCATTCAACATTAGCTTGACATATTCTTTTAAACCTTCATTTACACAAAGTAATCTTGATGGTGCTAAGTTTCTTATTTCATTTACAAACCTTTTGAACTTTGTATAGTCATTACCAATGGTGCCTATAGTTTGATGCCCAGTACTGTGTAAAACATAGATAACCATGCCAAGTGAATAAATATCACTTGCAGGTGAATGAGATGCTGATAAAACATATTCTGGAGCCAAATAGTCTAAAGTTGGCTGAGTTAAGGGATGCATAGCCTGGCAGTACTCATTAAAAGGCCAATATGGTGCTAAACCTGTGGTGCTTTGATTTGCAATACAGAAATCAAATCCAAATATTTTCCAAGCACCCTGTTGGTTCACAACAATAGATTCTGGACATATATTATGATGTAAAAGCTTCACATCATTATGCAGAAAAGCTAATCCCTCAGCAATTTGCATTAATCCATATTTTATTTCAACATCATACAATTTATAGTTTACTAAATTACTTGGTATTGGCTGTGGCATATTTTCTGTATTGCCCAGTACATTGGCAAGGCTAGCAAAGACAGGCTCGGTTGCAAACGCCAAGCTCTCTCTACTTTCTTCTAAACTGTGTTGAACTGTTAATATTTGAGGATGTTTCAATTTCGTCAATTGCACAATGCCGCGTTTCAAAATTTCTATCATAACATCTCTGTCACCTTTCGACCATCGATCCAGTTGTTTTTTTTCCAACACAAATATTGAAGCCTCTTGTTTTGTGGATTTTTTGTAGCCTTTATACACTTTCCATAGCAAACCTACAAATAAAAAGACGTCTAGGTAATCTGCTCATAAAACACAAAGAACTCCTACACAGAAGCCAATGAAAAGTCACTTACCAGGCCCTGCGCTTGCAATAAACTGAGTGGCTTCGAATTCTCTTGTTACTGGATTTCCTGGGAGCACACCTGATAATTGTGACACTGTATTGCTCACGGAAGAATAAAATTTATTAAATACTTCCATTTTTATATAGTTATTTTGTGTTACTCATCACAAAAATAATACAAGGGCTAGCCGAAAAATGAATGGATTTGTGGATTATTGGTGTTTATCCTGACACTGACAGTAGTCGGACAGTGACATCTGACTTCTGAGTCCTACAGATATATCGATTATTGAATTTGATAACACTTAAAAAGTATGTTTATTAAAGCAGATTAACTAATAATAAATTAAAATATCTTAGAAATCTAAAACGTTTATGTAATTACTTTAATTACTGATTTGTGAAAACTTATTAAATATTTAATCACATAAATACGGAATATAATATTGTTAGAAATATCACACCGATTTGTAGAGGGCCACCCCAGTTTGTAGCTGACCACACTGGTTGCTAGCTGGCCACACTGGGGCAGTCGCACAGACGCTGCGCACGCGAACAGTCACTTAAGTCACGTTCGACAGTTCATACGTCATTGTCATGCCTATTTTAAATATTGCCGCCATTTTTGAGTTGTTATGGATAAATAAACGTATTAAGTACCTAGTCTTCTTTTAATTTATAAGAATATGTTATGAATATGAATTAATAAATCATTTTCTTGCCCTTATCCCACTAGGTGGGGTCGGCACAGCATGTTTCCTTTCGCCACTTCACTCTATCCACTGTCATTTCTACATTCACACTCCTTACACACAGTACATCCACACTTTTTTTGGTCGCCTTCTCCTGGCCCTGCCGCTTACCAACATATTTAGGGCCCTCTTGCGTACATGGCTAACCTCCCTTCACATGACATGTCTATACCAGGATAGCCTTCCACTTTTAACTTCTCGGGCACTGGTGCTACTTGCACAGTAATATACTCATTCCTGATCTTATTTAATTTTGTCACTCCACACATCCATCTCAACATTTGCATTTCCGCTGCATGCAATTGCCTTTAATTCTTCCCTTTGGAGACCAAGCACTCTGATCCATACAGGATGACATGTCTTACGATCGTCTTATAAAGTTTCCCCTTTAGTTTGTGGGGCATTCTGGCATCGCAAATTGTTCCCGAGACATGCCTCCATTTCATCCAATCTGCATTTTGAATATTCTTGTATTAATCACAAGAATGATTAATTAATTGATAATTCTTTCATCTTTGGGAGTGGGCTCTAAAGAGATGGATCCGAGGGTTGTTAAATTTTTTAACAACCCTCGGATCCAGCTCTTGAAGGGGTGATAAAATATACTTATACTGTAATTGATTCACAGAGTACTTTCTATTACCAAAGAGTACACTAGTAAAGGTATTTTGTTTTCTACACTCGTTACGTTTACCTACTTTTCAGTAATGTACTGTCACTCTGTAGTTTGTTTGTACTACAGTCTGTAGAACAGAGAATGCAATAAAATAAAATATTTTGACGATCTACAACATAAATATTTCAGGAAAAAGTGATCAAAACCAAGTTACATTATATCAGTGTAAAATACATTCTGATGCATGTAAAATGTGAAAACATAATACTTTTGAGAACATTTTTCGCTTCATAATTTAATAAAATATGTAATTATCAATACATAATGGCACTTCTGTTGATATCTACAGCAATATTTATTCTACTACCACCTTGTTTTTCTGAAAGTGACCCATATTTGAAAGAACCGTATCGGCCACTGGGGCCTTTAGTTAAATGTAGTTTCTTACCACTCGAATTTTTGGATTGCGATGAACCCGTAGATCACAAAGGGAATGAAACTGCAAAGAAAGCGCTGAAATATGGTTGCGTCAAATTTGGTGGTGTAAGATATGAAGATGTTGAGAAAGCTAAAGTACAATGTAAAGCACTCGATGGGATAGAATGCTATGGCAGTCGCAGCTTTCTTAGGGATGGTTTTCCATGTGTACGATATTCAGGACATTATTTTACTACTACACTTATTTATTCAATTTTATTGGGTTTCTTAGGTATGGATAGATTTTGTTTGGGTCAGACAGGGACTGCAGTAGGAAAGTTGCTTACTGTAGGAGGGCTAGGTATTTGGTGGATAGTTGATGTTGTATTACTGATAACTAATAATCTGCACCCTGAAGATGGAAGTAATTGGAATCCATATGTGTAAATTGTAAATCTTAACTTGTATGATTGACTGAAAACATTACAAACTATACTTTAAATATGTGAGTTGTATATTTGAATTGGATTTAATAAAATATTGCATGTATAAAATCGGTAATAAAAAGAGGAATGCAAAGTAAGGGAAAATAAATGGCAGCCCACATTGCTATAATGTTGCTTAATCCAGTGTAGAGTTAGTATTCAAATTTCTATTTTTGGTTGAAATATTGACCTATAAAATAACTTCAATTATATTTGTAACATAGCTAAGCCTAATTAAGCTTCTATTGTGTAAGGATTCTTCTATTATAATATTAATATCACTGTGTACATCTACTCCTATAGGAACAATAATGTTTAACAATTACAATAATTGGTTAAATATTGAATATTGTAAATAGTGTGTAAGAATAAAATGTATTAAAGATAATTAATAAAATTGAAGAAAGGAAACAATGGCACTTTTTTAAATGAACGCTGGCACTATCTCTGTCCCATGAATATCATGTTTATTTATAAATAAGAAAAATAGACTTTCTGATGTTTTGAAGACATGTTCAAACAAATATACTTTTAATGGTAAGTAGCAGCCTTCTAATGTCCTACTACTGGGCACAGCATAGACCTCAGGTTCAAACCCCGGTAGGGCTAATTTAGGAAATACCTTTTTCTAATTTGTCAGAGTCTGGACTGGTGCGAGGCTTTGCCCGTCACTAGTTACCACCCTACCAGCAAGTCTGAGATTGTGTATGTAGCACCAAGCAAGAGATTGTGTTCCTATATGTTGTTATTTAGGAACATTAAGTGTTAAATTAACTTTTACCAGATTAGCATGCTTCCATCTTATATAGTATCATTTACCATCAGGTGTGATCACAGTTAAGAGAAAACCTGTCAGCAATAAAAAAACACTAACAAATTTTAGATAACTAAGTCCTGTTCTTTATTGCACTATGTAATTTTATTTAATTGTAAAGATGAGTCTGAAATAGAAACATGCTAACCTTGTAAGATGTTATTTGCTGGTTATGGTTTCTACACAGCATTATACCAGAATACAATTTATTGCTTGGCATCTTTGCTGGGTGGTACCTAGCCATTATACCCACCCATCAATCCAGACTCAAACTAGAAAATACAATTTATTAAATATAATAATAATAAATTTCTTTATTCTAGCAACATAGGCTCACTTGTGTTAGTAAATACATCACTTATAACTATGTTAGTAACATAAATAACTTAATCCTAATCTAACCTAAATTTAATTACAATAATATTAACAATAAGCTCCCATCTTACTATCCAGCCCAAACTGTACCTTGAGGAATTGGTGGTAAAGAGGTGAGTCCATCTTTCCAATAAACATCCTCAAGATGCTGTTTGTGCTGGAACGTAACCTTGTCAACAAAGACGCCAGCCTTTTTCTTTGCAGGGCAAAGAAATCATCCATCCTTGCCTCAGTAAACATGGCCGATGCCGAGCAAAATCTGGGTAGGCCGAACAACATACGGAACGCGTTATTATATTGAACCCTAAAAGTGTCCAGTGCCTTTTGGGTGTAATTAGTCCAAAGGGTCCCAGTGTAGAAGGTCTGGCAATACGCTTTAAAAAGCGTAATTTTAACCTCCTCGCTACACCGGGAGAACCTTCGGACTATCATGTTACACCGAACTGCTAGAGCTCTGCGCTCTCTCTCTATGTCTGCCTGATCCTTAAGGTCCTCCGAAACATAATGTCCCAGATATTTAAATATTGTGACCCTCTTAAGAGTAGCCCCATTCAAAGTAATTTGAGGCTCATACTGGACATGTTTGTGAGGGACCTTAAAGATCAGATATTCACATTTTGCCACATTATATCGTAACCCATGTCTAGCTGCATATTCCTCACATATTTTCAGCAATTCTCTGATAGAACCTGCCGTGGGACCCAGCAGCACCATGTCATCTGCGTAGCTTAAGTTGTTTACACAGACGCCATCTACCCAGCACCCGACGGGCTTACTGCTGAGATCCACTATTAGGTCATTGACATACAGATTGAAAAGCTTCGGCGAGGTCAATCCCCCCTGCCTTACGCCGCATTCCAACCCGTATGTTTCAGAGAACTGCTTTCCCCATCTCACGCTGTTCTTTTGGTGGGTATACCAAAACTGCATGACACCGAGTAACTCCGGCTGTACGCCCGCCCGCTCCATCTTATCCCAAAGTACATCATATGATACTAAATCGAATGCTCTGGACAGATCGAGGAAGCAGGCGTACACCGGCGTTTTTCTTCTCGTGTAATATTGTACAGTCTGCTTTAAGGTTAGAATAGCGGTTTCCGTAGACAGCCCCGGTTGAAAACCAAACTGGGCGTTCTCGAAAGTAAGGGTATCGCTAAGCCTCCTGTCCAGCAAACTGTCAAATATCTTGGCAATTACAGTCGCGAGGGATATCGGTCTATAGTTTGCTAGGTCAGAAATATTACCTGTCTTATTCTTTAGAATGGGAACGATTATAGTTTTCATCATATCTTCTGGCATATATGCGTGGCTAACACACAGAGAGTAAAGCATTGACAGCACTCTAGGCAGATGAATCCCCGCGAACTTCAGATGTTCAATGCTGAGGCTGTCGTGCCCAGGCGATTTACCTTTTGTCATATTTTTTATCACCTGAGATACTTGACTAGCCGAAAATTTTAGGGTTACTGCCTGGCCATACCTCGTAGCATCCAACATCCGCGTCTGTGGTCCCAACGGAGACTGTACCTTAAAGTGATCTCGCAACAGGTTAGCTATGTCTGCCTGAGAATTACACCCCGCGACGCTCACTGGTAAACTCGGTTGAAGATTCAGCTTGTTTGTCGACTTCCAGAATTGCGAAAAATTTTTCGCGGACCTGTGGGATGCGATAATATCCATTTTTATTTGATCTTGATGGGTTTGACACCATCTCAACCTACTTTTGAATATTTTATTGCTCTCACACATTTCGCTCCAAATTTTCCCCGTTTTCGGTTTATTGTAAAGCAACCACGTTTGATACTTCAGACGCGCATACCAGTGAGCCTCGCGTACATGTTTATTCCATCCAACGACTCGACGACCCCTGCCACTGGCTTTTCCCTCAAAGCTCATGGCTGCGGCCTGGGAGAGAATCTCAACGATGTCTTTATATAGGTTGTCTATTCCCTGTTTATGCAACGGGTCGGAGCACATTTTCCCGGCACAGGATATAAAAAGGTCCGGGAAACAAATGTTTCTAAATTTACTATGACAATGATCATGGTACATATTAGTCTGCGCTTCAGATCTAAACCCCCATAGCACTTTGTTTACTATATGCGCCTCACTATCCACCTTCTTTACGAATAGATTTAAATCACACTCAATGATAAGTGGTAGAAGATCCGACCAGTAAACGTCACGACCTATGCTTACCTTCACGATCGTCTGCCATGCTGATTTTGTGAAACACAATGGTCTATTAAAGTTGCTCTACTGATAATCACATCCAGCACCTCTTGTACCAGTCACACCATCCCAGATACTAATTTTAAATACCTTTCAAATACTTCTGCATCAAATATTTTGACGGCCTCGCTGGCGCAATGGTGCGAGTATTCGCTTTGCTAGCGGAGGTCCTGGGTTTGATCCCCGGTAGGACGAATTTAGGAAATTGTATTTTCTAATTTGTCTGAGTCTGGACTGGTGGGAGGCTTCGGCCCTGGCTAGGTACCACCCTACCAGCAAAAACGTACCGCCAAACAAAGAGATTTGTGTTCCGGTACGATGCTGTGTGGAAACCGTAAGGGGTATATCGCCTCTTAACAGATTAGCGCGCTTCCATCTTAGACTGTATCATCACTTATCATCAGGTGAGATCACAGTCAAACGCTAATCTGTCAGCAATAAAAAATATATATATATATATATATATTTTATTGCAAGATCTACCATACAATGGCATACAACATCTATAATAGGACGAAATAATATTATTTTGTAATAATTCCTTCTGGCAGATATTTACATTTTTATAATCATATTCACATTAATAAATATATGACAGTTTTATATGAAATGTATCAAAACAGTTTCAGTGAGCTTAAAAACTGTCTCCTACAAATCAATAAAATAAATTAACTGTTACGCGCAGCTTTAGCAGCGGAGTGCGATAGCTATTATATTATATTGACAGATAAGTGGGCAGACGGTATGCAGAGCGCCAAAGAGGATTTATGCTTAGCTCAGTGGTCGGCGCATTGGTACTGGCAACTGCAAAGCAAGGCTGGAATTATATTCCGTATTGAAAATTAAAAGAAAGTGATTTATGTTTGAATTTGGACTTCATATGGAGATTGAATGGCTGTACAACTGTTACTAAGGAAAATCTGATAAAGAAGGAATAAATAATTGTATCGAGACGAGTATGGCTTTGCTTTTACATGACTTTCATTTAAATAGTCCTTTAGCATTTAGATATAAGCCATTTTTTCAATTTGTTTATATATTTGTCTTTTAGCATTGGGTACCTAATTTAGTATAAATTTTAACAGCCATGATGTGACAGTTCCTGTCATAAAGCTGTGTTCTTGTAGAGGGTCTAAATGATTTTGAAATCTAAATCATATAAATGGTGTCGCATTATGCCATTTTTCAAACTGGTCTGTGTTATACTTCATATATGTATGGGGAAGGTACAGTTAACACATTTAGTTCTTTAAAATGAGGTCTACAGGAAGTTACAGGGCTCACACAGCAGATACACCTTATACATCGTTTTTTGAGCTATAACACCTTATTAATATTACTAGAATTTCCCCATATAAATATGGTGTAGTAGAGAAGAAACATATCCATGATAAGCTTGAATAGCCATTTTTTTTGTCTGTTATTTTTGCTTGTTTTCATACAGCATAAGAAAATGAGCTGATTTTCATGGAAAGATGATTTATATGTTCCATTTATGAAAGTCTATCATCAAGTTGCATTATTAAGCTGTATGTATGTACTATATCAACAATTTAAAGGTCTAAATATAAAAGAAAAACTAGTGGAAATTTACATTATTTATTCACTTAAGCCACTAAAGCTGAGGCAGTGCTTGACTCATATTTCCAGTTTGGAGGAAGTACACTCTTTGTTTTGTAATAACGAGCCAGCCTGTGGATCCTAGACTCAACAAGAATGAGTCTGAATTTGCTATCCTTATCTTTTCTGTTCCTTTCAAGATGCTTCCTCATTGCAACTGCTTTCTTAATAAGATAATAGAGGTCCTCAGGTAGATCAGGAGCAAGCCCCATAGCTTTCATGATACGAAGAATCTTTTTACCAGTAACAAATCTGACTTGGGCAACTCCATGAGAATCTCTGAGCATAACACCTGTAAGATAATTTAATTAATATTTAGTTTATCATGCCAGCCAGAGCTCATGAATAAATTGTGTTTTACTAAAATAATTTCAATTTTGAATATTCTAACTAACAAAGATCTATTTATTGTTGAAAATAGTAAATCATATTTAATGTATTACAGTAAAGAAAGTTGAGTATGTACATTTAAATAAACACAGGCTGTGAACACTACTGGACAAATACTTCTGGTCATAAGAGGTTTTTAAAGCATATACCCACCATGCATTACATATACCCCAAAATTGCTCCCAGTAAAATTTTCCCACCCAGAATATCCAACTTTTCTCACATTTTCCTACACAGAAAAGCATAGTGATGTATAAAGGTGTACTATGTAGTGCTGATATTGACTCTTAACAAAAATCAAATCTTAACAAATATATCCATGGATACAATGGATCCATATCACTGCTTCTAATGAGTAACTACCAATACATATACAAAACAATTACAAAGACTAGAATATTGTGCCTCAAACATATTTTTAAAATATAAAAACTAAAATACAATTGTTAATTAATAAAAAGATAGAAAGAGTGATACAAAACATTGTCCATTTCTTAATTAGTTTAGCTCTTTACTCATAGAGCTGTATTGATGAGACTGTACATCATCAAGTAAGCTAATATAGGTTTAAAGTGTCTGTTATACTAAAATATACTGTAAATATTAAGAAATTAATAAATAAATATTAACAAGTTATTTAAATTAATACCAGTTCTTTTAATAACAAGCAAAGAGACTTACCAATTTGAGAAGGAGTGAGCCCCTTCTTGCCAAGTTTGAATATTTGTTCCTTGACATCATCAGCGGTTAGTTTTAACCAAGTAGGTACACTTCGGCGGTAAGGCAACGCCGACTGTGAAATACCCTTACTGTAACACAAAATTAATATATATTACACCAATCTTGTAAGCCATGTGGTTCACGTACACAAGTATAGGTTATATTTTCACTACTAGAAAAACTTTGGTAGGGATGTAAAACTTTAAACGTATTAAGCAAATAACATTTGGAAGAAGATATTGATAAATAATTTACCCAGGTGCGTGCATACGACCCATGGTTGCGGCTTTTTATACAATTGCCGACCTGACAACGACAACAAGGGAAATCAAAAAGATGGTGTCCGGAACATGAAATTTCTTCTTTAAACTATTTTTTTTAAGGCTTTGGATTCGAGCATTTTATTCAACATAATTATTTAATTCTGTGTTACTATCCTTTCATCAGAGGGTACATAAATTGGTTTGGATATGAGGCTGTATAGTCTAAAATGATTACCCTCTACCTCTACCTCTTATAGAGGTATTAATAAAATTTAAAATAAAATTTTCAAATATTCTAACCACAATTATAATGATTATCTCAACGATTAAAATATTATATCACAAGCTAAATTGAAATGTACGTTTACAATATATTGTATATAAATTATTATCGAGAACATTATATCGAACCTTAACATTAATACAGAAAAAATAAAAGTAATTAAAATGCGCCATCAGAAGTAAATGGATGGGTCAATTAAATGTTGTCAAAAAGGTTTCAATTTTTTTTTATACTTTTATTCTAATGTGAATTTGAAAATGCACTATCAGCTGAAATTTTTTTTAATTTATAATACTGTAAATGAAAGCTGAAGAAATATTAAGTTTTTTTAATGAAATTATTTAATTAGATATAGCAAGAACCAATAAACTTCATAAAGTAATGCAAGCAACCGACATATTATTGTATAAAACTTATCGGTAAAATTTTCTTAGGAGAAAAAAACAAAAGCATTTCGTTAAAAAAGAATTAAAAAACTTGAAAACTTTTAAACTTTTGGATTTGGATTGGATATAAAATTAAGAATCCAAAATTGGAATGAGTCGTGTAACTTATTCCAATTTAACAAAAATAAAGATACTGGTTGTAAATATTACATGTAATTTTGGGGGATGTATATAATATATACAGCTGTTATTGGCTTTTCAGTGTAGGAAAACATTATAAGGAAACTTGCACCTTCCTGAAGTAAATTTAGGATATACAACAGCATGCCAATGCCCCATGAAGCAGCATGATAGATCTATGATTATTGTTTAAGATCCATGCCTGATTATGGTTCATACTTATAACTTACTTCAATCTTGCCTCTCTCCGAGGGCGCTGTCCGCATTTTAATTTACGACGTTATTACACATAAACATACTCCATCTGAAATTCTGTTCTGGATGATTATAACAATAACGTAGTAAACAATTTGTGCACATATTTATACATTATAATAAGAAAAAATGTCGTTATTTAAGTAAAGTCGGCGTAACTATTACCCCTCTAGTAGTATAAATTATTCCGAGAAGAAATATAGCAAAGTAAGCAGAGTATAGACAGTTGTTTCATACTTTCACCTCACAAATGTCAATTTGACAGTAAATAACTTGCTTAGTTAAAGCTAAGCTTAAAATTATAAATTGACGAAAATGGCTGAAAAATATGGCATATCTGAAGGCCAATACCAGCTCATCCTTCAGCAAGCCGAAAGACGTGCTGAAATGAGACGTACTTTTCTTAAACAACGTACGAACCCTTGGAAACATGCTGCAGAAGCTGGCTATGTTGTGAGTTAAATTACGTAATTAATATTTTTGCTATTTGTTTATAATTTACATTATAATTTATTTTAATTGCTTTGATTGATATAAGAGTTTAGATGGTCTAAAGGGTAGACACGTGGGTTCTTTTTAAAATTTTTAACCCGAGGGCAGACACCACAAAGTACCCTAATGTCTTAGGTGCCTGATTGTTGTTTAAAATGGAGCATTGCGCTGAACTGAAGGATATCATCGTAATGAAACAGAAATCGGGAAATGGATCGTAGGAGATCTCTCTGCAAGGCACGCATTTTTAAGTGAAGAGGATGTGTGCCTAGCATTGCATTGTTTAAATGCTTACCTTAACTAATTTGTTTTTGTTTTAGTTTGAACCAGCACATCAAAATTTTTTGTCAATGAAAGTCACTGGATTTGAGCGATTTCAACCAAATAGAAGCAATAGTTTATTTGGATTCTTTACCATGATTGTGCCAATGGTAGCTTACGGCTATCTTATTTGGAATGATAGAAATAAACAAGAACAGAAAATAAGATCAGGGGAAATACTGTACAAGGATAGACTATTTAAATTGTCTTAAATATATTCTCAACTTTTGTTAAAAATGTTTCTAGTGAGTGCATAGCAAATTATGGTTACAAATATATTTAATTTTATTTCAAATGACTTTTGTGTTGACAGCCCTGTCTCATATTATTGGCTAGTAATTCATTTGTAGTCCTTTTGTCCTATGAAATTAAAAGAATTTTTTACCACTTGACAGCTGTTCCTATTTCAATTAATTTATATATATTGTTCCTATAGTTCTTCATAGGAAATTATTTGATTTAAATAATGGACAAATGTGGATTCTCTGAGACCGAATGTAAAATAATTCTAGCTCAA
This sequence comes from Elymnias hypermnestra, assembly GCA_015832385.1. NCBI lineage: Eukaryota > Metazoa > Arthropoda > Insecta > Lepidoptera > Nymphalidae > Elymnias > Elymnias hypermnestra. The sequence continues at coordinate 2,446,965 of JACTOM010000493.1, read as the reverse complement.
ATTGAAAGAAGAGCTCGATTTCGAAAAGAATTTTTGAAGCTTAGAACTGATCCTTGTTTGCATTCACGTGAATCTGGTCATGTGGTGAGTAAATTGAACTTTATTTTCTAAGAACAGTGAATTCCATACAGAGATTAGTCATTTGCAGTCTATTATACAGGCATAGCCTTTTCCTTGAGCTGTCTAATAGAATATAAAATGTGATATGACTGGAGAGAGTACAGCTGGCCACCAACTTGTGAAATGTGAGCTGTGAATATTCTCTACAACATCTAAAATTCTGTCAGAATTGGTATAGCCATTAGAGAGGTGAAATAAGGCCTGCAGTGATTTTCCAAAACATTTTTTTTTTTTTAAATAGTGATGTTTACAAAACATCATTCATAAAAGTGATTTCAGTTTGATCCAGCTATTCAAAGATATTTGTCCCTGAAGGCTTGCAAATATGAATACTTCAAAGCTAGTCCTAAGGAAGCCCTATTTGGATTTTGTACAATTATTGTACCTATGCTAACTTATGGATATGCAGTCTGGTGGCAAAGGACAAAATTTTTAAATGATTGTAGGTCTGGTAAAATAAGATATCGTGACAGGCTGCATAAATTGAGCTAATAAATAATGCTGTTATTGTACATGTGATTTTCTTTGAATCCCATTAATTATTACATGCATACACCTACAGGGTCTTCTTTTTCTTGCCCTTATCCCACTAGGTGGGGGTAGGCACAGCATGTTTCTTTTTGCTACTTCATTCTTACACACAGTTCATCCACACTTTTCTTGGTTGCTCTCTACTAGGCTTGCAGCTTACCATCATATTTTGAGCATATGTGGCTATCCCCCTTCTCATGACATGTCCATACTAGGATAGCCTACCACTCCATAACTTCTCGGTCACTGGTGCTACTTTCACACTTCCTCTAATATACTGATTCCTAATGTTGTCTAACTTTGTTACTCCACACAATCATGTACTTATCATTCTCCCCTTGGTGGCCCAGCACTTTGATCCATGCAGGGTCTTTTGTTTGTAGTTTGAGGGGCATTCTGGCATCGCAAATTGTTCCCGAGACCTGCCGCCGCTTCATCCAACCTGCATTTATCCTGCTAGTAACGTCTCGGTCAATGTCACCATCGTTTTGGAAGCATTCGAAGGGATATACCATCTATGACAATCGAAGAACAACTGGATGGATCACCGAAATCGCAGAACAGATGTTCTGTTCTGGTACTATTGATCTTCAACCCTACGCTTTCCCGTTTTTCTAGCCTTCTCTGCATCTCAGCTCCATCATCTTCGACAAACACAATGTCATCGGTAAACAGCATGCACCAGGGTACTTCCTCTTGTATGTCAATGTATCCATTACTAGGTGGAATAAATAATGACTTAAAGCCAATGCCTGATGTAAACCTAAGCCCACATTGAATTTGTCAGTTTAGCCAGCTGAGGAGCGAATGTATGTAGTTGCTCTACCGTACATAGCATGGATAAGACGCACGTATTTCCCAGGCACTCTTTTCTCTTTCAAAGCCCACCACCAGACTTCACGGGGTACCCTATCATATGCCATCTCCGGATCAACGTGCAAGTTCTAAGTGGTTATAAAAAAAATACTTGATGTTTGCATGTGATAAATAAATTCAATGTGTATGGATCTATACAATTCTAAATTTTTTAAGATAGGCTTATGTTAGTTTTATCAATCTAATACTCAATTTTTTTTTCACAAGTGAAGTGTATGTGCGAGGGTCTTCGAATAATGTTGCTTATGTAATTAGAAGTATTATAATCAGTCCTTCACCTCAATATGAGTCTTAAGATATTGCGTTTTATATGTGGAGAAGAGTTTGGTTGTCAGTAAACATGTTTAAACCTATACAACTGTCCCGACAAGGATGCGTTGAAGTGCTATTACTTTGCTCGTGGCTTCGACTAGCGGAACGGTGAAGTCACGGTTATCGAAATAAGCCATGCCCACTTGCATGATAAACTTCATGGCTCTTAATATGGTCGTTCTGATTGGGTCTCAGCTCTTTGTATTTCCCTCCTTTTGTTCTGAGGTAGCGAGTGGTGTGGTTTATAACCTCTCGTCCGTTGGCTGCGGTTTTGTTGGTAGAGGCGCCGAAGTAGGTGTTGGTGGGACGGCTCAGGGCCTTTTGAGGGAGCCGACGGCGGCAGCGACAGTCGGCGTTCACTCCCTAATTGATACTGGTCTTGGTAAGGGTATGATGATTCCTTGTTTTCTGGCCTTTTTTTTTATACGGGGCATTGGCGATTGTGAGCCCGGTGTGCTCTGCCGTAGTTTGCACATGTGGGCCTCTCTTCGCGCGAGAAGGGGTAGTCGCTTAACGCGTGTTCTGCCCCGCATCTTAGGCATTTCGTCGGGTATTGGGTGACATGTTTAGTAGCTTCGTTTTTCCGTACAGTTGTCGAAGCTCCTCTCGGTGGGCCAGTTGCACAATGACCTGATGACCATACAAGTCAACAACAACACTCGGACATATGATACAAAATTTAACATAATTTCAAATTTTCGGCCATTACTAAAAAAATATTTTATTATGTATTTGTAACTTTCATTAAATGTCACATGATCCTAAATCAGTTTTTTCAAAGGTTAATTCATTTATTGAAAATACACTATATATTGACAAAAATTGTAAAAAAAAACTATCTATTCAAAACATGTCTAAAAGATTTAAATTTTCTATTTAATGTGTCTAAAAAGTTTGTTCTAGATTAAAGTTGAACAATGTACAGGGTTTTTAATACAAAACAGACAGTAATTGATTATATTAACAATATATGTATTTATTTGTAACTCAGTTTAAAACATCATCCAAGATCACACTCATCACATTATTGTTCATAGAAGCGTAAATAAAAAAGCACAAATTAACTTTTAACTGCTATTAATTTTTTAATTTCATCGATCATCCAAACACTTGTCTCTGGTGATTACGAAGTCTTCGAACTTAACCATATATGTTGTTCCCTTGTGCCAGTGAGCTGTAACTTTTGCCGGCTGAAATATACAAAGTACATAGGTAAGACAATGTTTATTTAATCACCACAAACAAAGAAAATTTTAATTTGCAATTAAATTTATATACATGATAAAAGTATTATTAATCCTAAATAAAATACTACATGTTGTAGCTGCGCTAGGATAGCTTTATTACTGCTAAAACTAATTTCTTTAGTATTTATTACACACTTGGTAGTGAGTGCACACATATTTGACAGAGTGCATCTATGTGCATATGCATGCTTAAAAGTATGTGGATATATATTTGTGTGTGCGTTGATATGATGACACATCTGTTCTATCATCTAAGACCAAATAGAACAAGCAACAAATTTTTATATGTGGTCACAAAGAGCAACACATCTACACTAATATTATAAAGAGGAAAGATTTGTATTTTTGTATGTAATGAATAAACTCTAAGTACTGGACCAATTTTAAGAATACTTTTTTCACTAGAAAGATACATTATCACTGAGTGAGATAGAAATCTTTAGAAATTCCTATAAAAACCAACCGAAGGTGTAAAAAAATTAGCCATAAAATGTCTTTCATCGCATACGCTGTGAAGAGTATTTATGATAGGACAAAAAAATGTTGGACAATATTATAGAATATATCAATATCTACAAAAAACTTCGCGAGACCATATATCTAACTATTGTAGTTACGTCACTATAACTACTTCTTTACATTTAACAAATTGATAGAAATGCCGATCAAAATCAGACCGTGTTATCCATACCATTTATAAATTTTTATCCAAATATAAATAATTTAATATTCAAGACTGTCTCAATACCTGATGATTACTTTATGAATTATTGAAATCGGATATTCCATTCAAAAGATATCATGTACTTAAAATAAAAATACATGCCGGCGGCGGCCGCCACGCAGCGCATCGAGTAACTAATTCGACGAGAGAAGGTCAGTGCGGGAGATGGGGGTGCACCATTATGACGCAAGCAAAATTGAATATTTTGAGATTTTTTAACACATTTTTACGCAACACTTAAAAATTTCTTTTCAGAGCTAGTTAGTTTTAGTATTAGGAATTACACTTTTTCATAATATTTGTCATTTCATGGTCGTTTTAATTATTATGCTTATAACTTAAATATCTGTACCTATTTATGTCTACCCGTGCAAAGGCGGGACGGGCCGCTAGTATATAATAATTTTATTGATTGCCAACACAGTTATGAATACTACGATTGGTTAAATACTACTATAGTTAGTTACTATTCCTATAGGTTAAATATTATTCCTATAGTTATGTCTATATTAAAAATTGTTGATCTAATATATGAAAATCATGTGTGGCAATGATTGATTCAAACTCTCTACCCCCCCCCCCCCCCCCTCATGCTAGTGCAAGTATTTGGTATGATCCCAGAGGTCATTGTTGCATTTATCATTGTAGGACATTGTCAGAAGATAGTATTTTCTAATTTATCTGAGTCTGGACTAGTTGGAGGCTTCTGCCTTGGTTAGTTACCACCCGAGCTGCTAAGGTGTGTCACCAAGCAAAAATATCTGCATTCCGGTAAGGAGTTGTGTAGAAAGCAAAAGAAATAAAATCACCTCTTACCAGGTTAGCACACTTGCATCTTGAACAGTATCATCACTTAAACAAATCCCATTTTTTTTTTTCAATCATGATAGAAATTTAGTCAAATTAGCAATATCCCATCACCTAATTTATCTGTATCATATAATTAAAATTTAGGTCTCATATAAAATTTAGAAGTAAGAATAATCAACAAGTATAACTAAGCTTTCATATTGATTGTTTCTTTCGCTTTTGTATTTCGATTTCGGTCGTGTCGGATTCCCGTCATATCGGACTATGAGAGTGAAGGACTAGAGAGTGCACATGTGTACTATGCCTGCCAATCCACAGTGGAGCAGCGTGGTGGATCTATCCTCTAAAACCCTCGCTCCTCGGAGTGAGGAGGCCTGTGCCCAGCAGTGGGACGTTAATGGGACGCTACTTACTTACATATTTTTATATTAAAAAGCTTATTTGCACAAAGGGGAAAAAAAATCAATTCCTAATATTTGACTATGAAACTGTATAAACTCTCATGATGTCTTGTAAAATGTGAAGTTTTATCTGTTAATTAGGGAAATCTATTATGCAACTGAAATACTTACAAAACCACCATTTGTAAGGACAGCTTCTATTATACCAGCATTGAATGAAGCACAGTTAAGGGAACCCTTATCCTTGGGTATACTGATGAACTTGTTTACCTGAAAGGTGGTAATTACAGGAATTAAATACAGGTAAGGTGAAAGGAATTTTTTTTAGTCAGAACCATATAATCTAATGATTGTAATGCTGCTGTTTGATGGTCTAAAAATTTCTAGCTAGGAATAAAAACATTTGTAATTCACAATTGGAAGAAGTGACACCATCACAATTGTTGGCTTCATGGTAATGAGACAAATGTAAGAGCATAATGCAGGTTTTAGTAATAAATTCATTTTAACTCCCACTGTGTCTTGGTGCACAAGTAGAGCACAAAGAGAACCAAGAATATAAGAAACACAGCATAATGCTTCTTATCTCATTGTCTCCCACATAAAATCTTATGAATTTATTTGTCTGCCTCATTTTACTGTTTCTACTTTGAACACATGCAGCATATTGTATGAGATAATCTATGAAATGAAGCTAACCTCTATATTAAAAAAAATTGTGCTTCCATTACCTGCATTAGTAATTGCATATAAAACACATAAATGTGTTTTATTTTTGTTGCAATTCAGTGCATCAATATTTAAACGGTTTTCATTGCTAAATTTAAGAGCAATCAAAATAAATTGTATATTAATAATAAATATATAACCTACCAAAGCATCTTTTTCTATTATATAATAAGTTCTCTCATCATCATTTGCATGTTCCAATTTATCTGCCTCTTTCCCAAATAAAACCTGAAATTAAGAAAATACCTCTTCAGATAATCATTGTCATACAACCAAAATATTTTTATTTGAAATATCAGTAACAAACCTTCCATAAAGTGGACTTCACAAATAATAACATATTTAATAGCTTAATCTCCCTTTTACTGTTTCTTTCTCTCACAAAATATAAATCCAGGAGTCTTGTCCCTACATCATACCCCATTTCTGATAATCTATAAATAGAAAAAAGATAACAAATCCTATAATATTAAATATAATATACCTTATATTATCAAAAAGAAAATTCAATTACTATGCCATCTAGTACAAAGTTGTCGTTAAGTAGAAAGCATCCTTAAAACCTTTAATCTCAGCTTAGAATAGATGTACAATTTTTACTAAACAAATGTTATTATTGTATAGTATTTGAACAAACTACATATCTAATGCCATCTACTTCAAGATTAAAAAATTATATATTTAAAGTTGAGAGGATTAATAAAAACGTTTTGTAAAATAAAAATGTTATAGGGCGAGTGTGAACTAATTAGAAGTGATTTTAAAAACAAGGTAAATCGAAATTAATGTTTTTCGTATAAGAAAGGATACAATACTTACTTTGTTTGAAGTTCATGAATAGATTGCGATCGGTTTTGGCAATATTGAACTATTTCAGAAAATAAGAGAGCGTAGAGGGCTAGGGACACTTCCCCTTTGCCTTTACTGAGGGGCTTATCGAGAATCGATGTTTTCGAGCGACTCGAAGACATAGTGATGATATTGTAAGAAGTCACTAAGTTATATGTTAAAATACTCTGATTTAGTGTATTAATTTTTCTTTAAAAAGTGCTTTTATTGTAATCCATTTGGGGTTGAACAATATTTCTTAAACTTAATTCTTATTGACAATTTAGTTTTGACATGAATCAATGACAACGGATTTTTAAATGTCATTTATCCTTTTTAATGGAGAAGGCACAAGATTTAGACCACACAGCCTCCATGATAGGAAGAAATAATTAAGGAGAGCAACTAGTTTCCTATTTTCGAAAACCTTATATAAATATGCCCGTTATAATTTTATATATATTACACAAAGAACTCAATAAAATTAGCAACTCAGATTGGCATAAGCTTTTATTTGGCGAATTAAATGTTAAACTCATCTCATATTGAACACACGATTAATTTATTTATTACTTCCTTTATCTTATTTGCTTTTATTAGGATAAATTATTAAACGGTCGTCTTACTAAAGTAACGTTAAATTTGTGTTTGAACTATATGATTTATGTTACATTATGTTGTTCAAATATATATTTGACGTTTTCCATCATCTTCGTATGATAAATCCAATTACTGTAGGTCTGGCTACACTGTAGACATGTGAGTTTTGATGGAGCAGAATTGTATAGTATACACGCCATAATTTTATATATAAGAAAATCTATGATATGCGCTATGTACACACAAGGGATTAATTATAATAGGCGTCATACCGTTTCTTGTCACGCCATATGGTGGTTCACATGACGTGACGATAAAAATATATTATAACACACATTAACATAAAGAGATAAAGCAATGGTTTTATGTTACATCAAAAGCAATTAATTGATGTCAAGTTCATCAAACTGGGTTACCTCAATTTCAATTCGTAGTTGCGTAGATAAAGGAATAAACGAAGTTATTGGGATTTGAAAGTAATTGTCATGAAAATTTATTGTGATAACTGGTTCAGACATTGAAGTATGTGATAATTCATATAAAGCCGAAAGCGGAATAGGGGGCTAACCAACAATTTTGAAAATACAGAAATTTCGTCTATTCTCTTCTGAAAATTTAACTGACATTGTTTCTACGATATCTATAATATATGCATCATGCTTTAGCTGCAGCTACTTAGCACTCTACCATCAAAGATGTACCGCAAAACAAAGAGATTTGTGTTCCGATACCATGCTGTGTACAAATCATACGAGGTAATTTGCCGTATACCAGATTAGCGCGCTTCCTTCTTACACCGTATCATCACTTACCATCAGGTGTGATCACACCCAAGCGCTCAACTGCAACAATTACAAGAATCTCACAGAAACAGTTTTACAGCCATCCAATCTTCCGTACGAAGTTGTAATTCAATCATAAATCACTTTCTTCTAATTTTCTATACGGATCGTAATTCCAAACGCCATCCTTGCCAGTATCAACCCGCCGACCACTGAACTAAGCATAAATCCTCTTTGGCGGTCTGCATACCGTCTGCCCTCTGGTCCGTCAATATAATATAATAACTATCGCACTCCGCTGCTAAAGCTGGATCCAAGGGCGCGTAACAATTATTTTATTGCAAATTATTTGTCTATTAAGGCAAATTGTTTTACAAATAAGTAACATAAAATCGGCAAAGAGCTTAAAGTCCTTTTTCAAGCTCTAGATTATCAGTGTACCAAATTTCATATATATTTGTTAGGTAGTTATGGTGTCAAAGCACGACAGAGTTACATATTAGTCTCTGCACCTTATGATTTCAGCGATATCGTGATGAGCCAATAGATACCTCTTATATATAAATAAATAATAAAGTTTTTACTAAAGTGAGATCGATTCGAATCGATACTACATACTTTTTATAAATTTACGTTCCTAAACCTAATATCATTTATTAACCTATCCATATATTTACTTTATTTACTTTAACGATGAAAATTAACTCCTGCTGGTCTTCTACGAAGTACTGCCTACTGATACTTCTACTTATTTAAAAGCAAGTTTGAGGAGAATTGAAATTTCGTTCCGTTTCAAATTAAGAAATGTTTCAGATATTTTAAGAACACGAATTGATATTGGCAACCTTGTGGATTGAAATAATGTGACGTCATCAACACTAAGTCTGTTTATGCTTTGGTGTTTTAAATTAGATTAGAATCAATCGTAAAGTACAGGCAGGTTTCATGCCTACAGTCATTATCAGCTACCAGTGCACTTCAATGAAACTACATAACATTAATAATTAACAAAACTTTACTTCATTTGAAAGCATTTAATAACAGCATTACATATGATAGTTAATTAAATAATATAATAAATTGAGGACAGTAAATAAATTACTCGCCGATATTCATGACTATGTGTATAATCAAAAAAATTGAATTAATTTGTTAATTACTCATATAAAATGCCTATGTAATTCTTATATGAGGACACAGAAATGATAGACGTTTCTATAGACATTATAGAAATATCTATTTTACATCAACAGTAGCATCAGAAATTCTCTGTTGTTGAAGTGTATTCTTCTGGCACAGGGTACATATGATTGTTTTTATGTTTCAATAATACAAGTTAAACCAGTTGATCCGTTAATATTCTATTTGATACATTGTTCGGGCTTATTTTTAGTCAAAGACATAACTTGGTAAATATTTTGAGATTCATATATTCATGTTTAAAATATGTCGCCGTTACAAAAAAAATAGCAACTTTGATTTTTGTGTTTGAACTATATTAATAAATATTGTTAATTTTACGAAAAAGTTTGTTATAATTGATATATTGACACTAGATGAACCGTATCATTTATATTTAAAAAAAAACAGAAACTGGACGTTTTGAGGGAAAGTTGCTTTTTTATTCGGAAATCGGAATCGGATGTGAGCAACGTTGTTGTAATAATTCTTTACAGTATCGTTGCTATATGGCTATAGTTAGTTTGCGTTAAGAATGCAGTGAGAGTTAAGGGCATAGCAAGTTTACAACAATGCCTTCAACTGGTTACTGTGAATAGGACCCTTTAATTTAAAACGATTTCATTGGTTATGGGGTGGGGCTAGGCCGACGAACAATGATTATAAACTCACTGCTTTCTTAACGCGAACGAACTATAATTTTATTTTAATGCAGTGCGTAGCCGAATTGGGCCTACGGTGCTTTGGGTCGTTGACGGTTATGATATTGAGATAGAAGATAAATTATAACCATACAAATTAGGGCGCCTTTTGACAGTTTCTTCCAGGAAAGGATGTTTATTTGTGCAGAAAACAATAAAGCCTAAATGTTTTATGTCTGTATACGCTGCCTCCATAAAATATTAAACTTGTTTTCAATTAAATCGATACAGTGGCATACATATTGATAGACGTGATTATGATTTTAATTTTAATTTTAAGTGATTCGATTTCATTTAATTTAGTTAAATTTCATTTCTTTTCTGTTTAATTATTTTATTTGTCACTAACATAGTAATAAGTTATTTGTATACTAACAATTTGGGCCAAATGTTGCCTTGAATAAAAACTTATTATTATATATACGTATTACTTAAAATTCCTCTCCATCCAGCCCAATACATTACGGTTTTGCTTTGTAAGACGCAAACTGTGAAATTATTGATAGAGATAAATATTTACTTTAGCCAAATTTTGTATAACTATTCGTTAAAAATATAAAAATTTTAACATTCGTTGGCTTAACGCCACTTAAGGTTTTACGCAACTGCGATATCAATACAAAATTCTTGGCCTTGACTTGACGAATAAAATTAATATTAAATGAATTTGTATATAACTGTTATGTTGCCTTAAATTGGACGGCATTGTATTCTATTCGAAACATTTACGCCAGTTCATCACAATCAAAACGTATGCCCTGTAATTATGCCCGTTATTAATAAATTAGTTGAGAAAAATAATAAAAACAACCATTGTAAACATTTCATTAATCCCAAAATTATTTCCAAATCTAACAATTTATTTATTCAATCAAAAATGAAATTTCTGAAAATAATACACGTATTATTTTATAATGTATACACCCTTACAATTATTTATGTAAATACACCATTGACTTTAAATTAAATTCATATCAATGGTTTCTATACACGAAAAATTACATGCATTATTTAAACGCAGGTACAAAATTCTAATAACTATATCTAAGATAGTATGTAAGTCAGTATATTTAATTCTGTTGTATGCAAAACCAAATACAATAAATTTAAAAAAGAATACTAAAAAAATAATATTACTACAATAAATCATAAAAAAACAATTCAATTTTACTTTCTTTAGACATGACTGTAATATTACTGGAGTCAATTCAAGGAGTCAATTTTCTGAATAATAACATCATACATATATATACTATGATTTATCACTACTTTTTTATATTTAAATTGCATAAAGTTTTGTATACAATAGAATTAATTGCGTTAATATTGTCACTAAACATTAAATAAAACTAAAATAACAATAAAAAACATAAGAGTACACAGCGAAGTCCAACTCTTTGGTTTCTATGATTTTTTGTTGTTATTGGCTTTAGAGACGTAACAAATTGTCGGTGTAACCAATTGTATTAACGTAGCCGACCCGAAGCGGGGAATTTGAAATCCCCCATGTATGAATTTCATTTAATAACTTTCGTATTTGTCTTCATATTTTCGTAATAATAAAACCATTATAAAGACACCTTTTCCCGTTTTTTATTTTCTATCGAAGAATGTAAATCAATGTCACAGAATATGTGATATACCGTGATGAAAAATGGTGGGATAAGTCTAAATAGGTTAATATTGCCTAACGAATTTTTCATTGCTTTTTGAATGACCCCTACACAACTGGTACTACTATGTTGAGTAATCTTGTACAATATATGTCTACCCGAGTAGAATTTGTTGTTGAAATAATATGTCGCTACCCAAATAGTATTTACTGTTTACAGAATGTGTGGCTACCTATGTGGAGCATTTCTTATTTAGATAAAGAGTCATTATACAGATTTAATGAAATAAAAACAGAATTGGTGTTTGAAAGAACATTCTTTCAAACACTAATTCTACTTAGATATTCATACGTTTAGCTATACTCTTGCTTATTGCCACCCGGGTAGAATTGGTTATTCAAAGCATATGTGGTTACCCGAGTAGAATTGGTTGTTCGAAAAATTTGTGGCTACCCAAGTAGAATTGAATCACACAATTAGTTGTCTATTATTTAACAAGTTGAGATGTCTATAAAGAAAATAACAACTATTATGTGCAATATGTAGGTAATCATATTTGTTTTAACCATAACCTAAAAGTAAAAGTAGTTTTATTGATAAAGAATTTATATATCTAAAAAACCATTGGCACTGCTATTAATAAATTAACCTCTTTTAATGAAAAACTTGAGTAATTTAAACTGTGTAGCAATAAAAAAACCGGATAAACATGACTTTAAAAGTTCGTGTGTTATGGGTCAAGTGATTAATGTAGCAATTGACAATGGCCAAAGCATTTGAATAAAGACAAATAATGATTTTTAAATTGTTAATCATTAGTAAGTAGTAGCCCATTATTGTCCCACAGCAGGGCATAGGGCTTACTAATAGGAGGGTTTTTAGAGCATAGACTCACTACGCTGCTCCACTGCAGATTGGCAGGCATTACGGGTTTGGTCATTATGGATATTGAATTGTTATTGTTAATGCAATCGAATACAACATTGTAATACTATATACAACGAGTCGGTGACCTTTTTTTTTATAAAAGGACTACTAAGGTTACGAGGATATTGAGGCGCGCCACAATTCATCTGTTAAATACATTTTTTAGATAAAATGAATATTTGCGTATACTGTTTAGAGATACAGATTTCACCTAGCAACAAATATGTTATAGCTTTTTCAGCTATAATAAGCATGTAATAATTTTAATTTTATCGTAACGCAACAGCTTGTTTATGTTCTATTATTTCATTCACAATAGAAAACGTTATATCCATATAAACATTTATAGGAGTATTCAAGTAAAAGGCTGACAAATAATAGACGAAAAAATAGTTTGTCATAATGCCGCAAGTGCATATAAAATGGCGTAATTTAAATTGAAATAAACTTGATTGATTATCTATAAAAAATGATCATTTAAATTACTTCAGTAATAAGTGATTTAAATAATTTAGGACATTATCAATAATGGCTATTTAATCGCTTGGTCCATAACATGCCTATAACGAAAATGCCAAAAAAATTTAGTTTTGCATTAAAAGAGTTAAAATATATTACTTATAGTTCAAAAGTCAAATTGTAAAAACCGAATAACCTAAAAATAAATAAAAAAAATGTACAACACAGAAGTTTAGTTTTAATATTTGAGTTAACGACTGCTTCTGTTTAAATTTTAACTATTGTGAATAAATTGTCGTGATGCATCAGCATCAAAACCTTGTGCATACCATATCTACATATTCAATAAAGTTATACTTATATAATGTTATACATAAGACTAATGTATGTGTCAATATTTACATGTACATTTTATTATTTTTTCAACAACAGGTTGACTGAACTGTTTCCGCTTCAAGAAGGTTGAAATCCATACCATTGGGTCGGTTGAAACCAGTCTTGATCCCGTCCCATCCGTCTTCAACTTTATATTCCCCTGTTTGTATACGATTGTATACCTCTTGAGCAACAAGTATGAATGCTTGTTCAACATTCAAACCTGTTTTCGCTGACGTTTCAACATGATGTAAACCTGTAAATCAGGTCAGTTTTAATGTGACAAAAACTATTTATATCCTAAAAAATCAATGCTAATAAAAATATTTAAGAACTATTAATTTCAGCTGCTTATTGGCCATTATGTTTAACGAGTAGAGTATAAAAACCTCATTATGTAAGACAATGTTTCAAAGAGAAATAATTTAATACTTTGTTACTATTTGTACTCATGATATATTTTAATGACTATCGAAACTAATAATTTTGTATGTAAGTACATATGTATGTTGTTATGTTCTCACACAAAAAGCACTGGACCGATTCAAAAATTTTTTTCACCATTAGAAAGCTGTATTTTCACTGAGTGACAAAGGTTTACTTTGTAAAAAATAATAAAAGGGATCCCTTATAAAGTTGCACTAATGTAACCCAAGGTGTGAAAAAATTATTCACGTAAAATCTGTCATCGCGTGCGTTGCGAAAGTTATTGAAGATAGAACAAGAAAATGTTTTACAATATTATAGAAAATATTAATACATACATACATAGCATCACGCCTCATTCCCATAGAGGTAGGCAGAGATAACATCCTTCCACTTGCCACGATCCTTGCATATCTCCTTCGCTTCTTTCATTCTCATTAAACCTTTCATACAAGTTCGTGGGTTTAGAGTACTCTTAACTTGGCCCTTAATTAAAATGTCCTGGATTTGATCCAGGAACGTTCGCCTTGGTCTTCCCCTTCCAACTTTCGCATTCAATCTTGACTCATAAATCCTTTTTGTCAGTCTCCTTTCATTCATTCTCTCTACATGCCCAAACCATCTAAGCATACCTTTCTCAATTTTAGTCACTACATCTTCTTTTATACCACAACGTTCTCTTATCACACTATTTCTTACTCTGTCACTCAGTTTTAATCCACTCATGCTTCTCAACGCTCTCATCTCTACCGCATTTATTTTACTTTTGTGATTCTTCTGCCATACCCAACTTTCACTACCATACATAAGTGTTGGCACCAACACTCCAGCATGCACTGCCAGTCTAGCCCTTTGAGACACCATCTGGCTATTCATAAAAGCATGCAGAGCACCATTTACCATATTCCCTGCATTCACTCTCCTTTCAATATCACTTTCACATGTTCTATCTTTTGTAAATTTAGATCCCAAGTATACAAATTCTTTCACCTCTTCCACTTGTTCCCCATCTATCAAAATATTGCCAGTCATAATAGATTCATCTCTTTCAAAAAGCATAACTTTCGTTTTGTTAACATTCACTTTCATTCGTTTCTCTTTCAAAGCTTTATTCATAATATTTACAATCTCCTTTAACTCATTAGCAGATGACACAAGTATTACTTGATCATCAGCGTAGAGTAAACAGTTGATAAGTAATTCATTCATTCTTAACCCATACATACTTTCTTTTAAATCTGTCAAACAGTTATCCATGAAAAGGTTGAACAATCATGGTGACGCAACACATCCCTGTCGAACACCTCTTTCGACAGGAAACCTCTTTCAATATCTGTATAGTATTTTTAAATTAACTAATTTCGGAAGCATTAATTGATGTTACAAATTTAATATATGTCTTTGTTAGATTATTTTAAAATCTGTATATTGATTAGATTATGAATGTAAGTGTGTATCTAATAATATGAAAGGAAGGAAAATGAAACTTTTATGTTAACAAAAAAAAATCTGTAGTCCAACTTAGTAGACTTTCTACTGCCACAAGATTTGTATCTAAGTGCACCTGTGGGGCATTGCTAATGAGAAATATAATGACAGCTTGTATATTTTATGTGCATTTTTAAATAATTTTTCTATTTTTGTGAGTCAATACTGATTGTTTGTCTTTTTAGCTGAAGCTATCTCTTCATATTTATGTTTATAAAACAACATGTTATATTTATTTATGTATAATTCAGGTAAACCACCTCTCTATGAGATAACTGGTATTTATGGGTCCTAAGCAGTAACACTAACAAAACATTATCTAGTTGTTAGCACTCTGTGTCAATTAAATGCTGAAGTGCAGATCAAAGTTTTAATTTATATGGTTTATTATACTTGTACAAGTATTTTACTGACTTCCTTTGTTTTATATTATATCACTAATCTAGAATAAAATCAATGTCATAAGTTTCTTTAAGACAAAATAAGGTTAGTTCACTCTATTAATTACACATTAGACATATTATATATGAAATGTAAATTGCTGCTTTTTGCATAACAAGAAAATGGCATTTAGGAAATTATCTTGGATATTTTTTCATAAAATATAAATAACAAGGTTGTTAATTACAAATGTATGTCAGAGATAAGACTACATAATTGACACATATTTGAATGTGAACAAAATCATATTTTAATATGCATATGTTTAATTTTTGATGTAAGACAATTTGTATATACAATATTGCCCTGAACATGAAGAAAACCATTGGTGACTTTTAAAATTGGAATGTTAAGATATTTTTAACTTAAAAGTGTTATCAGTTGCAATAGTTTGTGTACTAATATTTCACACCTTTATTCAAAATCAAATAAAAAAATGGAAAGTACAACTGTTCATTTATGACAAAACAATGTAGCCCACTGAACTTTATCACATATACAGATTAAATATTTTTAGTCTATGGAACAAATTGTTTCATTATTAATGAAATTTGTAAAAACCTTAAAAATGCTGATTCATTGTCGTCTTTTTCTATTCATACACTTAATTACATTTATTAACAATGAAATGAAGTGGCCAAGATGTACCATTTATTTATTTAATATAGCTTAAAATTTGGTTGAATAACTATGATCCTTTTTAATCCAAACAAATTTATTCTCATTCTTCCTTTGTCTGTTAAGGCAACAAAACATAAAAATATATATCTGTCCTACTGTAATTAGTGTCTCATAGGAATTTACTAATGACTAGGATGTAATGGATTTATAAATATACAACACTAGACAGCAAGGAGATACTAACTAGCATATACAGAATTGTTCATTAGAACAGAAAATCTTTTAATGAAAACAAAATAACCACTTCTGGCGTCTTAAAATGTTAACATCAACCTATTTTGTATAAAACAACATTTCTAATGCCACTATGTTTATACTTTCATACATAAATATTAAAATATTTACCATTTTCCTCTGCAAACATTCTTGCTTCCTCACATGAAACTTCTCTTCTAGCACCATTCTTATTATCAGTGCCAACAAGATCCACTTTACAACCAACAAGTGCAAACACTGGCCGGTGAGGTTCTATATGTCTTTTAGCTTCCATCATCCATAATGGTATATGTTCAAAACTGGAACGATTACATACGTCGTACACTAGAAGAGCACCAACGGAATTTCTGTAGTAGGACTTTGTAATAGATCTAAATCGCTCTTGCCCAGCTGTATCCCATAGTTGGAGTTTAATCCTTGTACCATCCTGTACTTCGATTATTCTTGCGAAAAAATCAACACCCACTGTCGGATCGGACAACTAAAAAATTTAATGCGTAATTTAATCCCGAAACCACAAAATTGTTATACAACAACAATAACATTATCCATATTACCTCCGCAAATTTTCCATCTGTGAAATATTTAAGCAGTGAACTCTTTCCCACTGTGCTGTCTCCAATTAGGATAAGCCTAAATTGATAATCAAATATTGGGTCAACCATATTTCCATAAAATAAGAAGCAACAAAGGTCTCGTAAAATGTTTTGCGTATTGCGATGATTTATACGAATGTATAATTGTCAAAAGTCAGAATTCGGAATTCAGGAAGTCAAAACAGATTATAATAAAATTAACTAAATGTCAAATTAAACAAGACTATAAAAATAAAACAACAGTATCGTATTTTTTTTGTAAGGGTTTAAAGAAATAATATATAAATCGATATGTACAATTAGAGAATTTTTTTAGATGTAACTTAACTGCGATTATTCGCAGTGTTACTGTTTTGATTAAAATAATTATAGGGAACTATAATAAAAATGCCTTTTTACTACTTGTACGAATTTTCTAAGCGATTCTTTAAGTTACTCTGTCGTGCCTACTGATTGATATACTGACATACAACAACGTATTTATTTATTTCACATTACATTTAAAAAAATTATGTAAGCTTGATGCATATATCGAAGGAGAATAAAGTGCGTGGGGATTATTAATAATTTCTTTACAAATAATTTAAATCGTTTTGAACTAGATTTCATACGTATTTTAAAAAATCCAAGGCCTAAAAATAACAGAAACAATCACAGTTACTTCAAAATAGGTTTGAGTTCAAATCACCTAAGACTTGAAATTAATTGTTATTATTTGTTACAGGGTATGAAAATGTTCAGTATTTACTCTCACAAAACGAAAAGCTTTTACCCCAATAACATAGTTTTAAAATACACATACATTATTTACTAAGTTGACAGTTATTTGACAACTGGCAACTGCTTGCTCAAGTGACATTTTAATCAGCGTCAGGCGTTTTGCCAGGTTACCTTAAATAATGAACAATTTGAATTCAAGATTATTATAATAAACCAAATGGTGGTTATATTATTTTGAGTGAATATATAATGTTTTAAATGATAGAGGTTTGTTCGTATGTATTCGTGTTGTCATTACAATAAATGAAATTGTGAATTCCTTTCGAAAAACATGAGTTTCAGCCACGGACTTGCTAAATTAAAGGAGAATGAAGAAAACCGGGCCAAACCAACACCGATCGGTATACGAAATAGTTATAATAAACATTATTTGAAAGATTGTTAAATTAAGCAGGCTATTTAACTTGTACTTTTGTAGCTATGGTGGCGCCCGAGCTCAAGCAAAACAGTGAAGATACCGGGATTACAAAGACTTGTGCAGTTTTAGGGTGCGAGGAATCAAAAAATTTAAATTCAGACTCCTTCTTTAGGTATGACAATTATTTGCTTTTAACAGATTCTCTGCTTCAATGTTCATGGATCATATATGAGCTACTTTAATTTTTAGTAGGAGTAGTCAGAGATAAGACTAGTAAGAAAAGCAGATGAAATACTACATCAATTTTTATTTTTTCAATAGTTTTTAAAATATGTCTTTAATAAAATATACAGTATATAGGGAAAAAGAATATGTTTAATTTCTTTGACCTACAATATTCAGCATGGATAATACATTAAATTATGTTCATTAAAATTAAAAGTCAATTTTGGGTTCTTGGATGGATTAAATTTCTTATTTTTAATATGAATGGTGGAAAAATTATTAAAGAATTATAGAATTGTCTAAAACTCAGTTTTAAATGAATACTAGATGTCATTGGTAATGTTGCCAGCAATTTAATAGGTTCTCAGTTGTATAAAAATTATATTTGTATAAAGGCTAGCTGTTCGTATTAATGTCACTTGCATATTTTATATCCTAGGAAAATATGGGATATAACTTGATTAAATTATCAATTGAAACAATTCCTGAATCCTCTTGAGTACCCATTAAAAATTACAAAGTTAGTCTTGTTATTTGATTAGAGGGCATTCAGTCTATTTAAAGACTCAGGCATCTGTGAATACAAAAAAAGAAAACTTTTCCCATAGGGGTAGGCAGAGACCATGTCCTTCCACATGCCACGACCCTTTCATATCTCCTTCTCTTCTTTCATTGTCATTAAGCCTTCCATACAAGTTCGTCGGTTTAGAGTACTCTTGACCTGGCCCTTATTTAAAATGTCCTGGATTTGGTCGTTGAACATTTGCTGTGGTCTTCCCCTACCAACTTTCACATTCACTCTTGACTCATAAGTCCTTTTTGTCAGTCTACTTTCACTCATTCTCTCTACATGCCCAGATTTTAGTCACTATGTCTTCTTTTATACCACAACATTCTCTTATCACACCATTTCTTACTCTGTCACTCAGTTTTAATCCACACATACTTCTCACACTCTCATCTCTACAGCATTTATTTTACTTATGTGATTCTTCTGCCATACCAAACTTTCACTACCATAAATAAGTGTTGGCACCAACACTCCTGCATGCACTGCCAGTCTAGCCTTTTGAGACACCATCTGGCTATTCATAAAGGCATGCAGAGCACCATTTACCATATTCCCTGCATTCACTCTCCTTTCAATATCACTTTCACATGTTCCATCTTTTGTAAATTTAGATCCCAAGTATACAAATTCTTTCACCTCTTCCACTTGTTCCCCATCTATCAAAATATTGCCATTCATCATAGATTCATCTCGTTCAAAAAGCATAACTTTCGTTTTGTTTACATTCACTTTCATTCCTTTCCCTTTCAAAGCTTCATTCATAATATTTAGCATCTCCTGAAGCTCGTTAGCGGATGACGCAAGTATTACTTGATCATCAGCGTAGAGTAAACATTTGATGAGTAATTCATTCATTCTTAACCCATACATACTTTCTTTTAAATCTGTCAAACATTTATCCATGAAAAGGTTGAACAGCCATGGTGACGCAACACATCCCTGTCGAACACCTCTTTCGACAGGAAACCACTCCGTGTACGCTCCGTTTATTCTGACACAGGCACTAGAACCCTCATAGAGAGACTTCAATGCTTGGATCAGACAACCGCTCACCCCATACGTAGATAACGTTGACCACAGCTCATTCC